>DWJN01005232.1:0-11652 GCA_018248895.1 Carystus phorcus
GAACTACGACCCACGAGTGCGGTTTCATTCTCTAAGTCTGAGCATGCACCAGGTTTGTTAGTTAGTTTAATGTTAGGCACTTTTCATGCTCGACTTATTACGGACAGCAAATTTGCCTTATGGCACTATTGTTTGGTATTTGGTTTAAACATATGAGAACCTATAGCTGAGCGCTACCAACGCCCACATCATTAATTGAAACCTATTACACAAGTGTCTTAATAACTGTTATAGGAAAGTATTATGAAATATATGTACTTGTAAAACGTGGTCACGGGTAATTTAAATAAAAGTTATCATAACAACGTTCATATTTATAAATACGATGTACATTTGAACATATGTACCTACATAATTAGAAATTAAATACATATAAAAAAATGTAAAGCTAGTCCACTTTTGTGGTGTGGTGTGGACTCCTCTGGACTGGACTTCTGTGGACAAAAGTGGACCCCACTTTTTCAGTAGCTTAATGTTACATAGAAAGCATACGAAACTTTATTACATACCGCTAAGTGATTAGGGTATCCTTATCCAGATACATTTTTTTATTTTTTCACGTATGATATTTTTCATGACACCAAATAATCACCATACTACTTCTGCCTTCTAATTTCCAATCAAAATTTTATTAATGTATGTATGAACAATATCCAAATAATTCGACGATCATTCTTTTAAATAGAGGGAAATTATTGATGTTGTTGAATGACTGATTTTATCTGTTAAGTAACTAGAGAACCTACTTATAAAATATATTACAAAGCAAAGTCTGAGACTGATAGTCTTGGATAATATAATAATAATATTTATTTATTTTCTCTTCACAAAGAATATATTACAAAGTAATTTGCATCGAGATAAAAAACATCGATCGTTGATCGACAGAGACCACATCCTCGATAGAACAACTGAAGCAATACAAAAGTTGGGTGAGCAACGAAAGATGGAATGAACTGAAAAAAATAGCGGACAACGCGATGCGAGATCGCAAGGTGTTCATGATAAAAGGCGGCGGGTTCCCGGCGGTGCGGCGAGCGCTTCTCGAGAGAGGCTGGATTGAAAAATATGAATCGCACAAGGTACGCGACCTGATAAAGTTTATATCTATAATATTAATGTCACAGGACCGTTAAAGTTGTCGCTAAATATAATAGCCTTTATGTTCGTCTATATATTCCACTAGCTAGCTGACCCCAGTAAACTTTGTTTTGTCATATAAATTACTATTTTAGAACTATTTTGATAACCATAAAAATGGTTACATTGGGTTAATATTTATATATCCAAACGAATTATATATCGTATTACCTTTAAGAATTGCTTAATCTAATAGGTTATACAATTATAAAATGTATCTAAATGTTATTATGACTGTAATTTGCTTGAGGTCCGACACCCACCAACGAATATGGACCCAAAAAAGGTGTCTTGCAAGGAGCTGTCGAAAGTGGAAAGGATGATTTTGTACAAATTTATGGAGCACCATTCGGTCGACTTCCTGTGGACGACGAAAAGAGATAAATACGACTGGCTGCTCAGCAACAAGGAGGTCATTATAAGCAGGTAACATACACGCACCAATCGATACATTGCAATACAACGTACACAACATTGTCAGTGTTATCCATATGATTACTCATATTTTTATATAATTCTTCTGTACGTGTCTCAATTCCTAAACCGTTGGATCAATTTTCATGAAATGTTTTAACGGATAATAAAGATTGCAATTTAAGAATGGTTTACAATTCGATCTGATAGAAAATAATTTATTCGCTGTTTCTTTATCTCGATTTTAAAGCACCTTTTGGAACCGGCGGAAGAATAAAACAACGACGTTCTTAAGTGTATTGAAGAAATATGTAAATAAATGATTTCGAATCATAACTGTCGAATCGATCTGTCTGTGTTGTATGGAAATCAAACTCAATATACACTGTACATTAGAAAGAAGTTTCGAAAAAAATCTGAATCGTTAATATATGTACATAATGAGAAATGTTAAGTTACGTGGCAACCCAATTTTTATACTGAGTAATATCATTTTTCCAGATATTCCAGATCAATATTTACAACTAAAGAAGGTTTGACGAGCTCATTGACTCAAATGCATTGGTTCACCGAGCCAGGTGTAGCCCTAACCAAGTTTCCGAGATGCTACAATATCCACAACTCCGACAGCCTTGAAGAGTTTATTGAAGACTTTAGAATAACCGCTTGTATCAGCACAATTAAATGGTTGTCCAATGCTATGCAAGCTAATGGGGACCAAAACATAGTTACAAATCACGGGAAAGTTCCCTTCAGTGCTATCGAATTTGCTATTAACAGAATGAATGAGTACGTGTCGTTCTTCACACACAAGGATATTGATGAAGAAGAAGATCAGGCTCAGCATATATGGGAGCACGAATGGGATCAGTTCCTCACACATCATTATCTCCTGGTACACGAAAAGGCTACATTTATGGAAGACAAGAACACGAATATCAAGTAAGTTCACAATAATTATATATAATGTTTCTTAAGAACCATGATTTATAATTAGGTAGAACCTCCAGTGTATTTGTGAAACGAGGAGTCCCGAGTTCGATCCTGGCCGAGTGAGACATTTATGTGACACATATGTTGTATCTCGAATAGCGAGTATCATGACGTCTGAGCATGAAAGTCTGATTTTTAATTTAAATACTACTGTGCACGCGAATAAACTATTTATTTATTGCAATATCTTGCGTTGCGGCTAGAATATGTGTACCTATCTAGCTAGTAATAGGTATCTACCTATTTATATATAACCAACCAACAAACGAACAGACAAGCCACATAATCAGGAACAAAAATGGGATCACTAATGCGTTTCTGGAAAAAAAGAGAAAAAGTAATGGCTCTAAAGCACAATAATTTCATAAATAACTCTTTTAAACTATTGTCAATTATGTTTTAGACAATTGGAGAGAAGAGCGGCCAAAGTTTTAAGCACTGTGACGAAGTATTGGCCTCAGATAGACATCGATGGTATACTTAACATTTGGATTGTAAAACCGGGGAATAAATGCAGAGGCAAAGGCATCCAGCTTATGAACAATATCAAAGACATTATAAGTCTTATTAATATACCAGCTCAAAAGACTAGATACGTAGTACAAAAATATATCGGTAATCAAATTACGTTGTATAATTAATTGCAAACTGTATCATATAAATTTAAATTTTTAATCGTTTTACAGAAAATCCATTAGTAATATACGATACGAAATTTGATATCCGACAATGGTTCCTGATTACGAACTGCCAGCCGTTGACGATCTGGTTATACAAGTAAGAGAAATATAAACTTATTTGTTTACGATGCAGATCCTCTTAAGGTGTCATTCCGAAACTCGCGGCAGGCGTAAGGCGACAGACGGTAAAGGCATACATCGCGAGGGTTTTTGGAGGGGGTATTTTGGAGGCGTTTTCCGACATACGAGTGGATACGAGTTAATGGTGTACTAAGAAAATTACATAAATTGAACGCAAAACTGTAATTTCCATAATAGTAATTCCAAAAAAAATACATTCTTCCTAATATCTAAGTATTAATTTTGTATTAGTATTAGGCAATAATCAAAGTGTAATTAAATCACTTGTAAGTAATTTATAGTTATAGAAACTAAAACTCAATAGCAAATGCTAGCGATCTGTCTGTCTGTCGTTTACTGCATCCTGCGGAATAACACCTTTAACAACGAATAATCTTAACGCGTTTTGTATTATTACAGAGACAGCTACCTAAGATTTAGCTCGCAAATATTCAGCTTATCGAATTATCACGAGTCTGTTCACCTCACGAACAATGCTGTACAAACTAAGTATAAGAATAACGGTGATCGTGACAAAGCTTTGCCAGATGAAAACATGTGGGACTGTCATTCGTTTAAGGCTTATCTCAGGTAAATATGATTTTTCTGGATATGCGCTGAGATATAATCTATTTAATAATTAATTGGAATTTTGAAGACAGATAGGAAAGTACGAACTTTGGGACACAAAAATCTATCCTGGGATGAAACAATGCCTTATCGGGGCCATGTTGGCCTGCCAGGAGTCAATGGATAAAAGGCAGAACAGCTTCGAACTTTACGGAGCTGATTTTATGTTGACGGAAGATTTTACTCCATGGCTTATCGAGATAAATTCTAGCCCTGACCTAGCTCCTACTACTTCGGTTACAGCGAGACTTTGTCCTCAATGTCTCGAAGATGTGGTTAAAGGTAACTGAAACAAAAATGTCGTGACATTTTCATTTCTATGTACTATGGTGTGGTTTTCATGACAGAATTATTTATTCGCAGTGGTGCTTGATCGACGATTTAATCCTGATGCCGATACGGGAACATTCGAACTAGTATACCGACAGGTCATACCAAAAGCCCCGGCGTATCTCGGGTTGTCGTTATGTATTAACGGAAAACGACTTATCAAGAAATCGAAGGAACGAAAACACGAGCCGAGAAGCGTCACTCCTTTAGCACCTCGCGTACCTTCCGGCGATACTCTACCAGAAATGGATCAAGCAGTGCCTTCAGAATATAGCGGCCCCATCATAACCGACTTCCTGTCGTGGTTAAACCCCTACGACGCCCTGCCCACGAACAAGGATGGCCTCGTGATAGGCCCCAAGGATTCGTTCTCGGTACGCCAAGCCGTCGCCGTGGTAAAGTCAGGAATTACACTTAAAAACGCAACAAAAAAACGTAAAACATCCGCACTCTCTTTTAGGACACATCGAGGAAGACGAGAAAAAAATACAGAAAGTAAGCGACGCGTGGTATCTCACTCGTGTTGCGGCCCCGAAA
This sequence comes from Carystus phorcus, assembly GCA_018248895.1. NCBI lineage: Eukaryota > Metazoa > Arthropoda > Insecta > Lepidoptera > Hesperiidae > Carystus > Carystus phorcus. The sequence goes on from DWJN01005232.1 coordinate 4,845, forward strand.
CCATCCAATCCGCCAATCTGACTGGAAAATACCGTACAGAGTCCGCTCGCAAGGCAGAGAAACCGAAGATCGACAGGTCGGTCGGTAACAAACGGTGTTATATCGACCCCGTCGAGTGGGAACGGGAGACGGCCAGTATACTCCGCTCGACAATTTCCGTGCAGAACAAAATAACCGCTCGAACTGAAACCGTGGCTGTGAGGCAAACTAAATCGGGCGTAATCTCCAATCACAGGCCGACATTGGAGCCGATCACGTCGCGGAGTACTCGTAGCGTAGACGATACGAATCCCATTAAAAAGTTAAGCGCTATTGGTAGAAGTATTTGTAAGCTCAGAGACGAGAGCGCAACGAAACAAAAGGCTATTACGTTTTCTAAAAGTTGCACATCCATTTATGCCCCGTACCGTGTGGTCGTAACACCTTTGAACGATGAACTACATCATTCATTTCCTAATCGAAAGACTTCTTAGCTTCATTATATTCTTTATTGATATGTTAATGATTCGATAAAATGTTAACGCTACAATTCGTATAATAACTAAATTCGTATCTAAAATGTTTCTGCTTTAATTAGGATAATCTGTTTCTTCCGAAATGTTGTTGTTCTACAAATTCTACGTAAATTATTAATCAATAAAATCTTATTTTTATGTATCGCTCGGATCTAATTGATGCTTATTTTCCAGATACCTTCCCATGATTATCCTAATCCCGTGAGTCCTTTATAAATTTCTGATGTTCTATTACTGGCAAATCGTTATAAGCAACATTTTAAAAGTACGTATATGTCATATAAAATGACACTTTCTGATGTCATGTCAACACTGATATATTAGTAAAAAAATTAAAATGAAAAAATGATTAGTTAACAAAAAGATAATTGGATTTCTTTTTTAATGAAATCCAACGAATATTACAGACAATGTTCTTTAATTTAATAATTTCCAAACGCAACATCTAATTGATATTGATATGTCGTAAAAATACATGTGAAAATTAGGTGATTTTCGATTAATTCACACTGTACTAGCGTGTATTACAATCAGTCCTTTTCTTCTAGGTGTAGATAACGAAAGAATAAAGATAATGCGAGATGCCGCACAGAAAGAAAAGAATAACACGTAAAAAAAAGGTAAACACATTTACTTTGATAATCGTAGACTCTTGAAATATCACCAAAAATATTATTGAATATTAAATAATTATTTTTTCCATTTAGAAGGTTGCTGGTAAAAGAAACCAACGTAATTTAAAATATGAAGACCTCCTTCGAACGTCCCCTGTTAGCAACAAACCCGCAGTAATTGCCTGTTAACTATCTACATGATATTATTCATTTCTTAATTTGTTTTATACACATTTTCGATTTTAAAATATAAAAACGTGTTTACAGAGAACAATAGTTTGTAGTAGGACCAATATAAGACAGTTTCCGTCACCATTCAATCGTTTTGCAAAGAACACAAGTTGCAAAATGGATCACATTAAATCGCCTAGAGTCTTTTGTAACCAGTTTTACAATCAAGGACTTACGCCCAAAGAGAAAAGCTTCATTATATGTACTTGTCAATCAAAATCTATGCGGTATCACACACTTAAAAATCGAGCAGCAAACGCAATAAAAGAAAATAAGATATTTTCCGTATACGGCAACTGCAACGCGGTACGGAAGGCTTTATTGGATCGAGGTTGGGTTGAAAAAATTCCAGCGAATAGAATGAATCTCTCGAAAATACGAAACGGAACGTTTTCCAATAAAGATGAAATTCACAGTGAATTGGAAAGATTACTTCTGTCCAACTTTGTTGAAAAGTATAATCCAAATTTTATATGGCGCACTCAAGACGAACCTCGAACAAGTACAGTCATAGATATGATGAAGGATTATAATACCATAGTGAATAAATTAAAGGCAGATGCAATGTGGACTACCAAGCAAGGATTGTGTTCGTCTATGAAAAGAAATTACTGGTTTTATATCGAAGACGTAGCTGAAGTCAATAGTCCCAGGACGTACAATAGCTACGATTCTGGTGAAGTAGAAGATTTTGTAAAAGACTTTAAAATGACCGCATGCACCAGCTTGCTCAAATGGATCCTCTCGATGGTGGCAAACGAAAGACCTATCTTCCACAAGACTGGGAGGATATCCATAAACGTGATAGTTTTCGCACTAAACAGATGCAAGGAATATTTGTATCGTAAACAAAATAAAGACATCGACCGATCAATAGTCACAGCTAGTTCTGGTCAATGGAATTCATTCATGAAAAAGTATTATCGAATAATTGCTAAAGAGGATATTTTTCAAATGGACAATAGTAATAAACTTAAACTGTATTTGAATTACGCAAAGTATTTCCTAAAGGAAATTCATAGATATCGCCCACAGTTGAGCTGTGAGGGATGTCATAATATTTGGATCATCAAGCCGGCGCACTGTTCTAGAGGACGAGGTATACGAATGGCGTCTAAATTAGGTGTAATCACGAATTTGTTAGGCAAAGTTAATTCCAAATATGTGGTTCAAAAGTACATCGGTAAGAATTCTAATAGCAGTGATATCTTGCTTATATACTTCTTATCACTTCGCGCCATAAGTAATACTTTGAGAAAATTATTTATTTACAGAAGAGCCGCTGCTAATATACGAAACTAAATTCGATATAAGACTGTATTACTTGGTCACGAGTACGTATCCCTTAGTCATATGGATGTACCGAGACTGCTACTTGAAATTCAGTTCTCAGCGATACAATCTGAAAAATTACCATGAATCCATACACCTGACCAATAATGCCGTTCAGAGGAAATACAGCAACTGCATGGGCCGACATGCTGAGCTGCCTCAGAATAATATGTGGGATTCGGAAAAATATAAATGTTACTTGGCTAAAATTGGGCGGGAAAAAGTGTGGGATAATATAATATATCCGGGAATGAAGCGCTCAATTATTGGTATCATGTTGGGTTGTCAAGATTCTTTATCCACGTGTAAGAATCGTTTCGAATTGTACGGCTGCGACTTCATCCTGGACAAAGAGTACAAGCCATGGTTGATAGAGATTAACTCTTGTCCTGATTTGAATCACACTACGCAAGTAACGGCCAAGATTTGTCCGGCTGTGGTGGCGGATATTATAAAAGGTTATATTTAACAATACTTTAATTTTTATCATGTTTTTTATTTACCTAGGCGACAAACAAATAGACAAGCCATGTTATGGCAAATGGTGACTACCCATGGACATTATCACCAGACAAGGTATCACCGATGGGTTGTCAGCCTAGAAAATAGATGAAAGACATAAGTACTAGCAAATAAATTATCTTTATCTTTATCTGAGTCTCACAGCAAAAACACAACCAGTAGTTTGGTTGCTGACTTAGCAAGGGAGTGGTAGCTAGCCAGGCGAGCTTCACGGAAAGATAATACTATACTTATATCAATGACTTAATAATATATACATATATCAAAGCTGTTACTGGTCGCTATCCATACATGACAGATATATTTATTTGGGGCTTTTATACATATACGCAAGAGAACCCAAAACAATGTTTTTTTTTCATTTTGTCTGTCTATCTGCAGTTTTCAGAATTATATTGTGAAGGGCTTTACTTAAAATTAGTGTTTTTTGATCATTTAAATCTGTTGAAAACTAAAGAAGTTATGACAATTTATGTCAATCATTCGTTGACTATTGAGCGATACGAAGTGGCCGGGTCACCTAGTATAAATAATATTATCCTTATGACCCCTTCGTCTGCCAGCATGAGATTGAGGTCTGTATTCTAGACTGCTCATACGTCAATAATAACTGGCATAATCAATGAGGCACTATAAATACTTATGACTCGAAAAAATCAATTATCTGTCTCGAAAATGTCGAAGCGCCGAAACTGGTATTAACTTGTAGGGCAATTGTTAAAAAAGTATTCTATAAACTTTATGGATTTTTGTCTCATTGCAAATTGTTGATTTACCTCATAGATATAATTATGTTTCCGTAGCTCAATTATTATCTAGTCCAACAGAATATAAGACGCGCTCCTTGAAGCGAGACTTCATATTATATTTCTTTCCGTGTTTAAGCCGGTTGTAACGTGTCCTATCATTTCTCATGTAATAAGTGGTATGATACATTATATCATTGATTAATCGTAATAAGTTTAATTTGTATTTATGTAATTAGTGCCTCGGTTTTGAGTCTTAGCGGCAAATTAACAAAATGGCAGGATTAAATTTAGTCAAATGATTATAAGTAGGATTGCTTGAAGTTGGATGTAGATGGATAGTAATGCCTTTAATAGATAACTTAATTAAGTTCTATACTAAGTTTAAGCAATTATCCGAAGCGACGCGGTCATGGAAACCCTCGGACGGTACAACTACTGTTCATGTTGCTCCTTTATTTACTTCTAGCTTTTACCCGTGGCTTCGCTCGCATTGAAGCCCTTAGATAAATAATACAAATCATTATTTTCACTACATAGTATTAAACAAAGTCGCTTTCTCTGTCCCTATATCCCTATGTATGCTTAAATCTTTAAAACTACGCAACGGATTTTGATGCGGTTTTTTAATCAGCATTGCACCCGTGCGAAGCCGGGACGGGTCGCTAGTTTTCAATAAAAAGTATCCTAGATCCTCTTAAATATCTCTAAAAATATGCACAAAATTTCATGATTTCAATTCATGCACAAACTTACATTCACATTTATAATAATAAGGATTAACGTAAAAGTGATAGCGGCAACCCTGCCGATTGGTGTAAACTCGTTCACAACACGCACAAAATGGCAGATTAATGACGGATGACTGTATATAAATGTAGTTTTGCGAATAACTTTAACGTACCATTGAGACTTAAAAGTTTATTGCAACATGAACTATGGTTGACACATGGTCAACTATATAATGCCCGTTGAATTTCCATCGCCCGTCCTATTCACTAAACTCAAATCAAAGTCATCTCAACATAATCTTTACTTTTATTTATATTGTAGTCGTTATTGATAATGCTGGCAATCCCAAGGCGCCCACCGGAAACTTCGAATGTATTTTCAAACAACCTTTAACTATACCACGGTATGGAACAGCAGCAGAACTTTATATACGAGGTTCCGCTCTACCATACGACTACTTCTACAGAGGCAATATAGAAATTACGGAATCATACGATGACGCTGACATCGGTGAGGAAAATGATATCAAAGGTATGCTAAATAAAATAAAAGAGCATTACGATCCTGATACTGTAATGGTGGAACCGGAAGACGATTATGAAGACCGTAAGACGGAAAGGGAAACTTGTACACGTCAATTAGAGAATTCACATGAAGACAGCATTCATACTGATCAGCTAGATAATGAAACTATCGATAGAATGACATCAGTAAACAGTTCTAACTCGACGTCAGTACTTGTTCAAGATACTGTATCTCCTCTCTCTCCCTCTTTGTCGGACAAGTCCATTGGTGCTCCGTACGTTCAAAGCACAAAGAGTGTAACAGATTTTAAATCTTTACTCAAAAGATCTATAAGCCGATTCACCTCTGAAGTGGATATTGTCAATATTAAACAAACGTTTAAGTTCAGTAAATTAGACGATGGGCCGCATGGTAAAGGTAGCTTCTTGCAAATAGAGCCAAACGCTATGAAAAGCACACTTCAGAACGTATGTCCTAGTAACAAGCCATCGAAGAAAGTTAATCCAATTCCTGACACCGCTTTGTTGTCGGACGACAGCATTTTGCTAGCAACATCGAAATTGATAAAGTTTATAAATGAGAAAGAAAGAGAATATTTTATTCAGTAGCGTTTGTTCAGTTAGATTTCTACACTACAAGTACAACTATAAAATCAAAAACCATAACTATTCATTTACGAATGTTTCAGCCTTTTATAAACATTTTACATTAAATTGATACAGACAATATAGTGTTTCATTACTCGCTCACTCTAAATGTCATTGATATCATAATATTATAAAATGGATCTTCCCAGACCTCGTCTCCGTTTACTATCACAACTTCCTACGACCCGAGATCAAATGCAAAAGTCTGTCCTTCTCAGAAATCGAATCCGCGACTTTTCTCCCTTTGCAAGCAAGTTTTTATTTATTTATTCATTTGATACACCAACAGCTTGCATCACAGACCAGGTAGAGATACGCTTGCATACAATTTTTCACCAAAACTTCTACATACATGAGTAATGGTCAAGCACTAACATGTATAAAAAAAGTATACAACAGCGTTGCCTAACGATAATACTTATATTGTCTATCGATATATTGTCGATATCATAGGAAACTCGAAAACTAGTGATAGGTACTTTAAAAACGATAAGCCTATGTCCGAAACCATAATTATTGACTGCAAATCTGCAATAGTGGATAATATCGATAGTGCAAAACTATCGCTATCATCGTTAGTATCTACAGTATATTACATTCCAATACTATCGATAGTATTATGACGTCATGGTAATAGTTTTCGAGGTCAAAAAGCCAACTGTGTGCTGCTGCACGGGTAACCTGTGCCAAATCCACAAACCAAGTAGAGAGAGGATAAATCCTTCCTTTGATGCCGGACGTCCTTAGATGGTAATTCAAATTGATTAAATGAGAAAAACCGAATACAGTAGTGTTAGGGAAATGGCTTCTTAAGTATAGCACGTAGGATAACGTGTCTATACCAATTTAAATGTATTATCTATGGTATCTTATTCTAACTTTTTTGGGATAATCTGTGACTGTGCGTCTGTGCTTGCTTGCTTGGTTTTCTTAAAATAAAATGA
>DWJN01005233.1:0-11651 GCA_018248895.1 Carystus phorcus
CCTTTATATAAAATTATTAAATCTTTTTTAGAGACTAACAAGTCTTTTTGTGTGAATCTAAAAATAAAAGGATTTTTCATTACATCAAATCTCAACAAAGTAAGCAAAGTAAGCTTGTCCAGTGGTTATAATTACATTGTAGAATGATCAAGGGCTTTGAAAGCTGTTATGATGTTTAAGAATTTAATATGTTGCCTCAATGGCCCACTATTGAGCACGGGTCTCTCCTTGTCACTGAGGAGGTCTAGAGCATACTATTACCACGCTGCTCCAATGCGGATTGGTGGAGGGGTTTAATATGTTATTTAATGATATTTATTAGCACATTTATTATTATTTACACTTACTTTTACGACTATCTTACATAGTTTGGATAGATTGACGTGTTAATCGAGATGGTGCTGTTGGAATTGACATAAATACGTCTCGAGATGAACCGGCGATGGAGTCACATGGGCTGAAGCAGTTGAATTGAAGATTTGTCTTCGGCCTCGCTGCTGTATTCTACCGTTTATATTTAAAAAATTGTACTGACAAATATAAGTGTAATAAAGAAAAGTGTCTTTATTGTAGTATTTTCATATCAGTTGGTAGTGAACCTGCTAGAGAAGCGGTTCCGACAGTCGCACAGATCAATCCTATTATAATTTATACAGATATTCACTCATGGATTCGTAAAACCTGTCTTCCTAAAAAAAATCAGCAAAGAGATTTTTTTAATTTTTAATAAAGTGATCCATAACTATCAAAAATATCAGAACCACTGTCTTAAAGTTGTTAGGGTAACGTGTGTCTTGTTTAAATAGCATAACAAACGTTTCTAGCTGTGCAAACACATTAGTTTAGCATCGCTGCGTTGACTGTTAAGGATTAAAATAGGTGTAAAGTGGAGAAAACAAGGACCTACTGCCATGCCGGCTCAGCTGTAAATATCTGAGAAGTTCGTGTTATGTACATATAATCACGTATGCATTGGTATATAGAGAAAACGAAAAGTAGTTAATATTATAAAGCTGAAGAGTTTGTTTGTTTGGTCGAACATATTGTGGTATTACCTTTGTGGTATTTCCTTTTTATTTTCTTTTATTCCTTCCTTTCCTGCTTTCGATCCTTTTATTTAGCTGAAAACTAAAAATTTTATATTGTTTACATTGCTTTTTGGCATTAGCAGACGACATGAAAGCTAAAGTTATGTCGGCGAACCTAGTATTGAACTGCTCTATGATCGAAATTTAAAATTAGAAGAAAAAAAAATGTTTGGAAAAGAAATGACAGTTCAATACTAGCTTCTCGTCACTGCTTCAAGACATACCGAAGAAAGAGCTTTTTATTTAAAGAAACCACAATAATATCTATTAGGAATCGCTTGGGATATAGTAGCAGATGACACCACACCAGAATAGTTCGTTACAATAGGGATGTTGACTATTTCGTAACGTCAGTATTATAAAGGCGCTTTTTATGTAACTAACCGGCAAAAGAGTATAGCATAATGGTAAGTGGGAATCGTTGCCCATGGATAATGCCCATTCCATACTACCCCAAAGCCATCACTGATGCATTGCCGGCCATAAAAAATAATTAAAAAAATACATTTTCTACATTTTCATGACGATAGACATTCATTTTTTTTGTTTTAGAATACGTAAAAGAGAAGACAATTATTATCACTTTATTTTTTAAACAAATTTACAGGCTATTAGCATTTATTTAATATTCATTGCAATTAAGGACAGAGCATTTTAAATATACTTGCGTATTCTATGGCTTGAACTAATTAGTGCCAGGGCAATGCCTAGAGATACGTTTTAATTTATATAATTTATATGAAAAATAGCCTTGGTGGATTCCGTCTCACTAATTAAAATAGGAAAAAAATCTTGGAATAAATGAATAAAATGTAATTTTATTATAATCGAAAATCAATGAAACCATACAACTATGCGATGTTAATAGTGTTATTAAAAATCTTTCGTCTTGTTTTATGGTTAAGTCACTTTAATCATAGGCTTAAAATACTATTCTAGACAACATAAACAACATTTTATTTAAAATCACCTTCAATTAAATAGAAACTAGTGGGTTCGGCAGATGTTACTTCTACAACATAAAATAAAATAAAAAATATTTCCTATAAAATTGTGAACATTCTCGAATCTAAATACACAAAAAAATATCAAAATCAATCCGACCGTTTATGCGGAATTCAGTGACATACAACCGAACTCAAACTCAAACTCTCAAACTCAAATAATTTATTTCATGTAGGTATTTAAAAATACTCTTATTAAACGTCAAATATTTTGCATCTCCCACCGTTTCGGAAGGGTGCCTTATAAAGAGGAGAAGTAACGCCGAAAAAAAAACTCCTCAGCACATCTTTTAAAAAAATACTTACTCTAATAACAGTTATAAAAACTTAAATGACATTAAAATTACGAACAGAATAAAGATATATATATTTACAATTACAATAAGAACGTATCCATTGCAGCATAATGCTGAAATGATGATAGAGACAGTCCGAGTGGCGCCACTGTCGGTGTCGAGACAAGATGGCGCTTGTGTGAGAGCCGCGGAACTAAGCGAGGCTCACGCTCTAGCTGGCCTCGTGACGAAGGTGGCCTGGGCCCTACTGTGCCAGGACGTGCCACGGGTCACCGGCTTCGTCGAAACCGACACCAGTCAAGTTATATCTCCGGCAAGGTGAATCTTGCGTCTGTAATATTTATTTCGTCAAACAAACAGAATCGAATTTTATACACCGCGACTTTAGTAGATCAACGGAATGATAGCAGTAGAAGAGATTATCAGCTTAGTAATAAAATGTCAATTATAATATTCAATTTAGACCTGAACTTGTGATTTGAAATTTAAGTAAAAGCGTCAATAGTTATTTATTAAAAGAAATATGCAATATGACGTCCACGAGTTAAAAAGTAATGAAAAATTTAATACTCACTTCTCAATAAAGGATTCAATATTTCTCGATAATAATGTATACGGCTGACGTCAAAGGATTTTCTTGACTTACTTTTGTATTAAAAACTGGGCTTGAAAAGCAATAAGCAGGGCATAATGTATGGGAAATGGAAGTCAGACGGCATTGTTTGTGAAGTTTTCGGTCTTATATTCTTAATAATATACTGTTAAATTGAAGAAAAAGTATTTTATAAAACTTTTTGATTATTTGATGAGCAATCTATTTGTTCAAAACAACAATAAACTCATTAACTACTGTTTAACGTTATTAATAATAGTACTAACTCTAAATTTACCTCTAAATTTGGTGGAGTATTAAAAATAAATCTATCACCTCTAGGTCTATTCAGATCTATCATCTCTAGGTCTATTCAGCTATTAATACTAATGCATACTTACTGTGACAGCTTACTGTCAAGTGTCAATTATCTATACTACGGTGCACACATATGTATATTATAAATATTAAAATATTATGACTGCCTACTTCTTAACAAATTATCTTCTTCATAAATAATTCAAATTGTCCATTTCCGCGTTTGATGTTGAGCTATTAAACCTGTTTTTACAATGTGTTGCAATTTAATGTGTTAGTGCATTGAACTTATGAACATATCTTCAGAGACACTTGTTGAGAATATCTTGATATTCTCTGCAGATTCATTGCTAACACTGTGGAGATTTGGGGCACTGGCATCTCCAAATGTCTCGGCCTTCCCAAGATGTCGGATATGGAGACTACCTACGTGAATCTGGCGCTGAACGACCTGTGTCTAAAGCAAGAGATGGCGGAGGAGTGGTACTGTAAATACTGTAGTTCGACGAGCAGATTCGACGCCTACCAGACCCATTTCTTCACTCCCAGGACCTACGAACGATTTGACGACTGCGCGTATGCTACTGTGCAAACGTGAATGGTATTATATTACCTATATAAGAACTAGTTTAGTTTTCGTACCAAAATTGTTTGTGTGTAACATGTTTATTGTATTCGGTCCATTAGTATGTACATATGTGTTTAACTAGTTTAGATTTCGAATTTCGTAAGTTTTTCTTGTAAATTCGACGTGATTTGTTCAACTTACAAGTGTTATTTGTAAATCGAACATAAATTTAAATAATAAAAATGTTTTTAAAAACATAGACTTTCATTTGAACAACCATGTACAACAGGGATTTTTAATATCAGAGTAACTATCCTTTGAATTGTTGACGAATGAATAATAAATGAACATGTATACCAATTAAAATATATACGTAATAATGTATACACATAGCACATAACGCACACGATTATACTTTTGATAACAAAATCCGACGAAATGCTCCGTATGTCATATCTTATGTTAGCTCGACAGCTAGTTTAGTCCTTTAGTCTATAAAATTATTTAGAACAAAATATTTTTTATCAAGCTTTTAATAATTGTGTGGAATACATTTTAAGATATTGGTAGTGATTTTTTCCTCTTTATTAGGGCCACTGTACGACGACAGGAGTAACAAAGTAATGCTAATTTATAAATCAGTGTTCAATCGCTTACCAGCACCGTTCACAGTTTACAACAAAGAAGATAATTACAAATCAATGAAAAATTTGCCTTTTGAAGCTATCATATTACTAGCTTAATTATATTCACGTTTACTAATTCAGTCCAATGGTTTACTGATTTTAATAATTAGAACGATTCCTTGATTACGTAGCCATTAATTAAATCGTTAGAGTAGCTTAAGTTTTACAAAAATATTATGTTTTCAATTGAAAAAACATCAAAATTAGGAAATGTATACTTTATTTTAGTAATACATAAATATTCTTAATTTCAGCGGCCACGCTATTCTTAATTCATTTTCTTATCACAGATATCTCGGTGTTGATGTACTCTTAAACCATAAAGGAATATGCAAAAAGTTCGACATTCCCTGCAAGCTGTCTCCACATGAGATAGAGATGTTCGACGTGGCACTCTCGGCGATAATGTACAAGTGGAGCTCGCATGCCAATGGTATCAGGAATACGCGCTCGCTGAAAACGAGGCGTGTCAAACTGTGATGAAGAAACACTTCTTATATCGCAAACACTATGATAGGATAGATAATTGTACGATGCAACTGACGTGAGTTACGTGATAATATTAACTGGCTGACAATATATGACGATAATAAGTGATGTAATTTTAGCTATATTTAAGTTAATTTTATTTGACGACAATTATTATTATGCATTGAATAACAGTAACAGGCATTGTCGAATTAGAGTATGCAATCTGTATATTACTTTATATGTAAAGTTGAGGATTATCTACTGTATACAGAAGATCGGTAAACATTAATATATTGATCAGTATACATTGTTAAACTATTTGTGATTAAGATATTATATTCACTATCTCATTTAACATTTAAATAATTTTCTAACAAACACTGATTGTGACGCATTGCATGTTTTAATGAGAAATATGTAATTTACTATAAACAATCAGCATAAATGTGAATTATAACTCGGAATGCCAACGAACTTTGTAAGTCAAATCGATAGTATGGTTGTATATATACAACTCATTATCTATTATTTTCTTATGCAGCTGACTCTAAACAAAGCAAAACTACATCACATTGGTGTAAAATGTAGTTAGTACCGTTTCAACGTCTATTTTAAGTACTACTGGAAACAAAGATGACGTTATAAAATACTACTTAACTATGCTATAATGGCTGCATATTTTATAGAGTATTCTTTAAATCACATGCAACCATTTCTATAGAATCTTTTGAATGTACTGAGCCTCGAAATACTCCGGGTAATCGTTACGTAGCACAAAAACATTTTCAAGGTTCATTTCTGAACGGAAAGTCTGAAGCAATTTTTTTCAACTTGTGCGGGAATTTATATTCGCTGAGCTCTTTGATGTAGGAAATTTGAAATGTGCTCGTTCATGCGCAAAGTCATACGAGTGCATACCTTTCTTAGTACTTGATGTTTCGTGAGCTCATGTCTCGCCTTGGGCGTTTTGCCAATTAAAACAGGCGCAGGGAGATGTAAAGGATGAGGGACTGCGTTCGCCTGTACTTGTAGGTGTACAGAATACATTGGTACTCGTACCTCAATGAACCTCACCCCTAAGTAGAAGTTAAGACTCTTAAATCTATTGTTTATTATCACATTCGCTGTATGTGAACGATGTAAGTCAAAATACGTACACGTTATGCGTTTGATATTCGCAAAATAACAGCAATAAATTCACAATAAATATAAGTATAACATTTTGAATGTAATAAACAAGTCCAACTCTGAAAGTAAACGAAATCGGTACACTTAAAACCATACTAAAAATATATTTAACAACAACAACGTTTTACAACGTAAAAAATAAATAAATTTATAAAATGGTTTGGCTATTTAGTGGTTACGAATATCCTTTTACAGATTCGACCACTTATGATAAAATATTAAAGCTAATATTTCATTTTCTCTTTATAATGTAACACGCCCAAACTAATAACACTTGTTCTGTAGAGCCTGGAATGTTTAACTCTATATTAAACTTCAAACAAACATAATAGAGTCAAAGTAAACATAAAGTTGAAAGATATTACACAACATATAAACCCTTGTTCTGACATAAGTTCGTAACCTTTAACACAACGCTCTACGTAGGTAGAGCTGGCAAGTAGACCGCGCTACGGGCTCTACGTATGATTTCATTACTTTCCGAAACAATGATAAAGCCATGTCCACATTAGGCTTTTTATTAATATCGACTTAATTAATGTAGACTATTGACTAAATATATTCATACTGTGGATTGACCTATTACTGGTTTATTTTTATTATAAATTTAGGTACACATTAATTTGTAGACAACTCATTTAAAAACCGATTCCCAGTTACTCAACAATTACAAAACAGATTTCAGAGTAACTGCTTTTTATCATAGCTCGTACCATTGGCAATATTAATTATTTCTATAACTAATTATAAAGTCGATGGTTATTATTGCATTAAGTACCTTTATATTTTTAACAAGCTTCAAATCGCTTTTTGATTTTGAAATAAAGAATCCGATGATTTGATAATAATAATCATAAGTTATTGACGTAATTTTGTACGAGAGAGCCAATACTGATTCATTCATTGTTCTTTATATAACAAAAAAATATTTATCTATTCAAAAACCAAATCAGGCTAAAACCATTATCAACTTGACTCGTCAATCCTCAGTTATAAATCATTATAAGATTGAAAGAAAGTCTTTCAATTGCAATTAAAAGAGCACCAACGAATATTATAAACCTCTTTTTAATCCCGGAAAAATCTGAATTTTCCTTATCATGGTCTAGTTTCAAAGACGAGAAACGTAATTATGTAGTACATAAGTAGAAAGCGGCAAAGTGGCTAGTACACGGGTTTAAGTGAAAGGTCAAACGCTATGACCTGTGTAGCCTCGTAGTTTTGCAAAGCTGAGAAACGGTTTGTGGAAATATCAATCATGTTGTATTAGAAACGTCCAAGACAAAAGTACCAATAATTATAATTTTTTATAACTATAGGAATACAAAAACTATGCCGTATTACATACAATAAGTGTAGTTTTATATGAATTAAGTTCTTAGTTTTATTCATATTCTGTATTTCTTCACCTTACACGATTAAAAAAAATTGTAAATAATTAAAAATCAAAACTGAGTAATGATAAATCAATATTGAGTTTTATAGTTTAAAAAAGGGACGTTTTTGAAAATTTCATGTAACTTTATAGAAATCTTCTGAAATGGTTGTTTGTATGTATTTCACAATAGTTCACATTTCAATAAATGTTCTACTACTATTCAATGAATTGTTGCTGTCAATGCGTAATATAAAAATATGATATAAATATTATTTGTTAAATAAAAATTGTAAAAGAAAAATTCTGTAAACATGGATAAAATTTAATAAATATTATTTTTTAATACATTTGTTATTTTATTTAATAGTTTAAAGCTAGTAATTTGAAGTTAAATAAATAAGTAGTGACGGCATCAGTCCATGGTGTTGATCTTCCGCGAAATACATCGAAGACCAGGCTGCTCCAGTGCCAATTGGTAACATGGAGCTTATTCCGGACTTCTCTTTCAACTTATAATACAGTTTTTAATGACTATAATGGCAACGTCTTAACACCATTGTTTCCTACTTTGAGATTTAAGTTTTAAGCGCCATTTCTGGCGAACGGCGTTCTTTCGTTTGTATCCAAAAACATTTTACCCTTTGCCCTGGAAACAAATGCAATGTAAATTAAACATATGTATGTACATATATCATCCACCTACAAAGACTAATAGTCCTCGAAACAAGATTACCCGAAAACGCCCTTAAGTGGTCGATGGGTGAACTATAAGTCGCTAGATTTGAGATCTGCCGTAAAATATTCCTAACTTCCATATTGATGAACAAGTAACCATTCTTTCTCCGCTTTCTTTTTTATCATCAACGCAATAATAATGTACATTTACCAATAATTAGCCCGACTGCTTGCTTATCTGCTTACCTACATACTTTATTTGAAAGAGCACGTACAGACTCCAGTTAGTAACCGTTAGATTACTTAAAATCTTTTAGGAGGTTTTAGAGCAACAGAGGAAATTCCGGGACTTAATTAACCTGTAAAGTCCTCTACCAATCTATACTCAAGCAGCGTACGTTTTAAGTCTCATTGATCCAGAGAAAACAGAAAACGACGTACGAGAACAGAGAAATATAACAGAGAAAATAACTATTAATGGGTCGAAGCATACTTACGGTGGTTGCGCGCCGTATCCCATGTAGCCGTCGATTGTGAAGGAGCAGCTTTTTGCTCTGCTCTTCCATTCTCGACACAACGTGGCGGGGAAGCCAGCAGGATTCGTCACCGATTCGGCGTAAAGACGCCACGCACGATTGTGACTGCAGCCATCTGGTATAAGAGAAAAATTATTGTTATTTTGGAATTGCGTTGGCATATACATACATTGTCACAACTCAAAATTATAGATGTTGAGACACAACTCGGTCCAGTGTATTTTATTCCAAAAGAAATATGGTTATACTACTTTTATAAAGCATTGTTTAATTTCATAATCACACTATTTCATATCCCAGAGGATTTATAAAAATCAATGACATTACATCTATTTATTACAATAAATAATTCCTGTTATCAAGTTAATATTACGATAACATCACTGCAACATAAAATCTCTATCTACTATCAAGAAAATTATGATAATTATATTAACTTTAATTACTTAGCAGGAAAATGATCCTAAGTTTTGTTTCATATCATAATCCAATGACCTATTTCATAGTGCTCTACCATAATTAAAATTGTTTTACACGGCAAAATACGAAAAAGAATAGAAATCAATATTTTTCTTGTCATTACCATTCCGCTTCGCTCAACACGTAATTTATTTAAATTTAAATATAAAATAAATTATAGTTAAAACTCCGATGTAGTACGAAATAGTAGTGTTTAATAATTTAAACGAATTCAGTGCAAACATTTTTATGATATTGTTCATAAATATAAAATTCAAACTCCTTAAACTTCCTTTCAATCTGTCTTAAAATTAAAGCTTCAGTATTGATATTGCCACTTTATTTTTACCAAGGTTTTTTTATTTTTATTGTATTTTATGCTTAATTTAAAAATCCTACAGTGTTGTTAAAAACATCCTACAATTAAAACGAGCAAGTTATGTATAATTGTATGTAATCGTTTTTTTTTTATTTATCTTTAAATCAGTAATAACTGACAAATTTTCGTAATAAATAGTCCTTTACTTAACATTGATTAAGATTAGTGTCAACTCCGTAATATATGTTTTCGCATGAAATTTTTTTTTTATATTTTCCGTTTTCAAGAAACAAATTTATATTTTAAAAATAACTCGATTAGGTATAGTTGTCACTCCGGGGGACATTGCTAGAGGGGACAAATGGGAATAATTCTAAATATCAACCTAGTGGAGCTCAGTCACCCAGCTAGTAGTATGTAATGGAAGAAACTTTACATGGGATGTCCAATGACATCTAGATTTTTTATTTTTAGTTATTATTGTAAGGTTTTATTACTTTTATTATAGAAACCTCTTTTTTCTTGTCTGGAAACATATTATTAATGTGGGAGAGAAGGTTCTTTAGATAAACATACATTTTTTATATAGGTGTACACCTATTAAAATATAATAAACTCGTACTCCGAAACATTTAAGTTTATATTCTGAACACTGTAAATATGAAAGTATCAGAACAGAATGTATATAAACTTGTGTACAGTTGCCCCAAACTGTAATGACGCCATCTATTTAAAGCTTTGAGGCGCCTTTCCAATTTGCATTGCGACAACTTGAGTCATGTGTCGGGAGACTTCGTACCCGCCTTTTGTGTTATAAATAAAGACTAATTATATTTAGTCTTTATTTCTTTGTTTATATTCCTAATTTGTCGTCTGTCAGTTACGTCGAACGTCGAAAATTAAGTAATATCATGTTTTCGTCGCATTATAATGAATAAAGAAATACCTATTCTATATTACAAACCACTTCCCTATTTAGTATAGGTATTCAATTTTTTATGTACGTAATAATAGCTAATCAAAAAATCTCACACATCCGTACAAAGTTACTTTAGTGAAGAGAATAATTAGGTCACGCTATATTAATTATATGAAAAACAATTCACAAAAAATTGTACCAGGGAGAATAATAGTATTCCAGTGACATCCTACTAACTAACGTTACTATCATATGTCGTAAAATATACTATTTACAAAAGAAAATTGATTAAAATTCTTGGATATGAGCTTTCCTTTCAACGTTACAATAACAACAATTGATACCAAGAGATTTTAGTATATTTGCTTTTTTCCGCAACCAACGCTAGAGAGAGAATTTTTAATATAATAATAAATAAATACACACACACTCATAGCCCCACACTTAGATACTACGTGTCATGGGACAACACAGAAAGACATTTACATACACATCCAGACCGGAAACAGAAATTTAAATCCATCATTAAAATTTCCGCCTCGCTCGAAATCGAACCCAGGACCCTTACGAATGGCGGTCCGGCGTGGTGACCATTACGCCACAAAGCTCGTCATATAAACTAACAAAAAGCATTTATGATATTGCTTATAAATATATAACTGTTTAGATTCTAAAATATATACGAGTATGTATGTTTGAACAAATAACTATTGGTAGCCAATACTGCGACAACTTTAACGGACTCGCTTCCGCAACGTCCAGTTGTGCGGTTACACGCGAACCTAATCCGCAGTTCTGTTGCGGATATTGAAACCGCAGTTTGTATTCAATGCTCTAGGCTTAATAGGTTACGTTGTTAGGTCGACTGTTTCAGAAGCACTCATTTATACCATTGTAATAAACATAAATATTTGCATTTTCATTGCGTCACTTGTTTTACGTGATTAAAATATGTTATAGATATATGTACATATAAATTTGAATGTGTCGTGGCGCCAGTTGCATTTTAAAAATCGCTAGGCACTGAACCAGTCTTCTCTCTTACCTGTTAAATAACTCTTTGTGACCCAATTGTCATGTGACACAATTGTCATTATGTCGGACCGCCATTCGAAGGATTCTGGCTTCGATTCCCAGCGAGACAGAAATTTGAA
>DWJN01005234.1:0-11649 GCA_018248895.1 Carystus phorcus
CTTGGCTTAAAGTATAGTATGAAAGATAAACCTATACTTAATAATCGTGGTTTAGACCTTATTTTGTAATAAGGCGGGTAAAGTTTTGCATGTTGAAGTAGATTCGAAAATAGTCTTTCTTCATCTTCATAGAAAGTTCTTTTTATGTTACAAGATAATATCGATCGAATCCACTAGTCTATTAATAAAATCCGTAAAATATTTTTTGAGTTATGACCATCAAACTGAAAGATATTTGTTATATCTTATGTTTTAATAATACAAAGATTGGTTATCATTTCGTCAGCGTTTTTATATCTAAAATCAATATATCGGATCAACAACAAAAAGAACTAATTTGTTCATTTAAATTAGTTCACATCCATTAAAGCAGGTGGCGCTACTGTACTATATAGGAAGCTTATGCCACTTGATAACGGTAACAGTTTCCGATAAACAGAAATCTTTTGCCACGTGAAATAAACTAAATATATCTCAAATAAATGTTGTGTCCCGTTCTATTAATAAACGCATAAATTACGGTTGGACCGGAAAAATCTTTCGGTAAAAGGGTTGGGCTATTTTCCGGGCACGGGTTCCAATTGCTCCGGGAGTTTAAATCGCTGGGCGAACACTCAACGATCCAAACGGTCACTTAACTTAATGATATTAAAGTTCAAATCTCAATGGTATTTAATCATGGTTGTAAGGTATAATTGTCTACGTACTGAGCTCGGGTCTCTTCTCACAATCTGTTTACGTTTCATTTTTATGAATCAAACAAAATGTATACATATTTACGGAACAATCGATGATTACATATATTGGAAACAGTGTGTATACTTTTTTATGAAGCATATTCTGTTTTTGTATGTTTGTGTTTTATTAAATACTAGCAGACCCGGCCACGCGTTGCTGTAACTAAGGTTTATACTCAATTGAGCCGACCCTATTACCTTACACCGCCATCTTTTAGAATTTTATGGAACCAACCCTTTGTAAGATATTAAACAAATAAAATAATATTGCAACTATAAATTGATATTAAAGTTTCTTTCAAGTTGGATCAAACTGCACACGGTGTACAAAATTTGATTTTAACCGGTTAAGTAGTTTAGGAATCTATCCCGAACAAACACCTTGACACGTAGGTACTTTATATGTATATATTAAGAAGATGTATAATGATACTGAGGTTGTTTGTAGTAGTTTTTGTCTTTCGTTATGTGAGCTGTAAGTTCCTAAGACGAAATAAATAATTTGACTTTGACTTTACATGAATCTAGAAACTTGTCACTATAGATTTCATTGTAGTTAACTGTACATCATCCTGTATCATCATCAACTGGGTTAGTAGTCCATCATCCAGGTAAACACGGGCTTGCAAAAACACACTTTTCTAAGGATTAACACACTTTAGGAGTTTAGGATATTTTCATCGAAACAACACAGACAAATCCAGCCCCTTCAACAGTGTGTGTTGCTTTTAAATTTAAATTGTTACTAACAGTGTGTATAGACCTTTATTTCACAAACATTGACCAAACAGAATTTGAAAAGTTTCCCTAGTTTATTTAAAATAATGTATTTTGTGTCGTTAACGGGCACGTGACTCGGTTGGCAATAAGGCAGCCAGGCCGTGGCTCTTACGAAATTACTTTTTCTAAAAGCCATTTTAACAAACGGCACGGCGCGGCGCTACGTTTAATTTTTGTTTGGGAAAATGACTGAAATTAGTAGGTAAATGTTTTTTGTCGGGATGAATTCAAATGTTCGTTTTAGTAATTTAAATGAGGGATGTCTGCTTAGTGTTAATTAATTAGTGAGCAATTTTGAGCGGATACAGCTGAATATATTAAAACTAATTCAATGAAGCGCTCATAGCCCGGCGGCTCGCGTCGCTCCTAAGCGATCGACAGAGTTAAGCAACTGCGGGCGGTCGTTACCTGGATGGGAGACCGCTAGTGGAAAAAAATTCTTGAGCGTTTCCGTGCTTCGGAAGGCACGTTAAGCCGCCAGACCCGGTTGTTGTTGTAAATAACAGTTCAAGCCATAACATAGGCTTCGGGCGGCTTTAAAACTTCTGACACTTAGGTTAACCGCTCGCCTCTCCACCAATCCGCACTGGAGCAGCGTGGTGGAGTATGCTCTAGACATAAGTGATGAGGAGATACCCATACTCTCAGTGGAGAGACCATTGCTCAATAGTGGGCTATTAATGAGTCGAAGGCCTGCAGGCTTTTAGAACTGTCTTTTGCGTCAGAAGGAAGGTAATCAACTAAGATCGATTCCAATACACTCAACATAGCGTGGCGAATGCTTTTGTTTTTCCGTGAAGAGGTCGTAAATTACGGTGTGTTGCTAAGTATTTTCCTGTAATGCATACATATAATAAAATCGTAACTGATCGACGCGTGTACATGGAAGACGTTTCAGAAGATTCAGATATTTCAGTGATTCGTTTTAGAAATGCGCAAGGGATAACTAAAAGCGTACTTGTCAGATATCACTTAAATTTATATCGGACCGCATGCGAAGAACCATTTTTTCGAATATGAAAAGAATTATCATAAAAAACTAAACTCCTTTTTTGAAATCGGTTAAAGATCTGTACATCCAATAAAAAGTTATTAAGTAACACACAAAAAATACAGTCGAATTGAGAACCTATTACTTATTTGAAGTTTGTTAAAACATACTGTGCTGTACTTTTGGTACCTAATAATAATATCGGCTCCTTTAACACACTTTAATTCCTTTTTATCACCTTCTTATCACATATCATAATTAAATGTTCCCGCGCGTCGCCACAGACTAAAACATCCTCCCTCTGCACAGATAACTATATTCCCAGAGACAGGCATCCATCACTTCAACTTCTATGTTAATCTATGTTTCTGATTAAAGTGTGTATTGCAGACGACAGATTTATCTACACATGTATAGATACGTAGGTCAATTTCATCAACCATCTAAACATTGACCTAGTGACCCATTGGATAGTTTCCCGAAATGAAACAATTACTTATTACTTAGGTATTTACTTAGTATAAGTAGTATTGTTTTTGGTGAGTCAGGTTGAAATAAAACAGTAATTTAAAAAACATAAGCTTCATTTTCGACGACCCGTGTGACGTAATGGTTACCACGCCGGACCGCCGTTCGAAGGGTCCTGGGTTCGATTCCCAGCGAGGCCGAAATTTAAAACGCTGAGTTTGAATTTCTGTTCTCGGTCTTTGTGTGTTTGTAATTGTCTTTCTGTGCTGTCCATGGCACCCACGACACAGGGTAGGGTATTTGAGTTTCTTGATACAGTTATTTAAGTTATATTTTAAGTCTACAACCATTTCGGAAAGGCGTTTTAACGACGAGGCAACAATATATAAGGGTTCCTTACATATTGTTCCTTGTACATAATATTTAATGAACCTATAATATAATTTCGCCCTACACTCGCCTTTTAATGAGTCGTTTATATCGTTCGTACCGCCTATACCTAGTAAATAAGATAAATATAACCGTATTGTGCTTGTTCGGTTACAACCACAAGCATAAAATTAAATATTAAATAGTTCACCATGCTCATGAATACTGCGGCAACCTAAATAGATAATTACATTCATTTTATTGTTTAAACAATAGTCACCTATAATGTTTATTTGAAAAGCTATTTAGACGAAAACGATATTAATCCTTAGCAAATTATATATTAGTCGCCTTCATCTACATTATGATACCCTTTTACAACATACAAATTTAATCAATTTCTTAGCAGTTATCGCGAAATTAAAACTCGCGCGACAAATAAATTCAATGGATTATCATACGACACGCGTGATGCAAACATGGTTAAGTTAATAATTAAATATTTAAAGTTGAACTTTATGTACACAAAGTAATATACATACATACTGAAGCGAATCGAGAACACTCGCTAGTAATAAATAATAATAGAACACGTTTAGACAATTAAGAAGATAGAAATAATAACTTACCCTTACTTACTTAGTAAAACGATGTTTTAAAGTCGCAATTTTGAAATAAATACTCTTTGTAAACGCAATCCTGAACAAAAAACTATTTTATGTTACAAAATAAATATTTAATAATTAATCGATTGAATGTTTATCAACGTTTTCGGTAATACTCGTATTACTTATCATTAATGATAAAACAGACTTTCTAAATAGATAAACCAGTGGTATCGGGTGGAATGGTTGTCCTCGAGTTAAAAAATATTATTTTTATTAGTAAATTGATTAACTGATTATCGATTAAGACCAAGATAATTATGTAAATATAATTAGTATTTGCTGTATTCGTAATTGGTGACAAAATTCTTTACAGACCCTTTATTTGTTATCTTTACCGTACATACTGATTTGTTAAAGTTTTATAATTGTTGGTGATTGCGGTTTAGACAACTGAATTTTTTAGCGTATTTTTTAAATATTATAGGTACGTTTTTAACCGATAAAACTTTGAAAACTAATCAAGCTAGTTCACATTGGGTTTTTATCTAGATGCAAACTTCGATATGTGAATTAAAAAACGTTCCTACTCATACCATGCAGTCAGCCATTTTGCTTTACAAATGTTGGAATACCGTAAAAGCGAGATTCAGTGACTGCGTATTTTTGAGCTCATACACAAAAACTTGGACAGCGTTTAAAGGCAATTTTAAAAATAAATTCATATTTTTCCATGATGGTATTTATACTGATGGTATTTTAATTTAATCAGTAAGAGCTTTGAATTTAAAGTCGCGTAGTTGAACGAATAGTTCATAACAATAACATACTAATTGATCAATAAACCATTTGTATTCTTTAAATTTGTTTTGTGTTGTTTGCGCCTAAGGTTGATTCCAATTCTTACCGCTAGTAGGGTATAGCGAGAGGCGACAAATTAACAACCGGGGTTAGTAAGGCTTTGCGTAAGATTTATATAATGAATGTAATAATTAAGGTATGAATATCTTGCTATTGCTCAGCGGGCTATGGAGAGAGCTATGCTCGCTCGCTATGAGCTATGCTATTTCCATACATGATCAAATCAGAAATTATGAAATCTGCAGAAGAACAAGGATAATCGAGACAGCTCAGCGAAGAAAGGTCCTTGAATTTCACTTCTCGAAAAACGGAGTATGGAATGCCCCCGACCTGATATACCGATGATTTGGAGAAGACGTCGAGTGCCCGCTAAATTAAGAAGGCTCAGGACCGGGTAGAGTGGCGTAAAGTAGGGGAGGACTATGTCTAGCCAGAAGTGGACGTTCAAAGGTTAATAGTATATCATATGTAGAAGAGATAAGATAGAAAACATTCCCTATAATTAGTCTTTCAAATGTCAATCTATCAACATTTTTAGTCACTGCTATTTCGCAGTAAAATATCTGTGTAAAATACAAATAATAAGAGCATTCTGCCACAAAAGTTTTCCAATATATTTTATAAAAGGAGGTAGTAGATGCATTATAAAGTCTTTAGACCGGTGGTTTGCTAGAAAACCTGACGTTAAGGATCCTTACTCAGACGATAGATCGATACCAATTTAATTTATGTTCAAGTCTAAAGAGGGTAAAGTAAATGATTCCACGAAAGTAGTCGGAACTACCGAAGTTAGTTTTAAAAAGTTAGATCTTTTTCCGTTTTCCCGTTTTAATTTAGAAAAACTCGATAGTGGAATTCGAGCTGCACTTTATGAAATACGCTCTTGTAAAAAATATATTGAGAAGTAAGAATTTTAAGCATTCTTTTGTTTTTTATGTTAATAGTCATCAGATTGACGATCGATGAACTATCTGAGTGTAACACCGTCTCCATATATCACCAAAGTCATCACCAATTCGTTGCCGGTAAAGAAAGAAAATAAAGAAAGAAGGGAAAAACCCCCAGCCAGAGTACTAAGAGTCGTTTACCAGCTGACTCAAGCAAAATATTCCATCCATCCATCCATCATCGAAATCCATTAAGATTTGAAGCTTATGTGTATTAGCTACAACAAATATCTATTGTTTCTACACGTTGCAACGGTAAATATGTACAAAAATTGTAAGCTCCTATACATTTTACTACAAAGTACACAAGTTGATTTAAAAATCCTTAATACTCACAAGACAAGTACAAATACATCGAAACTTAAAATGAGAAACGAAACATATTATAATTTATATTTAACGTGAGCTTTACGAAACGTTACATTATATTTAAAGAAACTTTAATATCAAATTGAACAATAAACTAGGAGTTAGCTGCTAAAAATTTGCGTCCATCCGGACTCATATCCTCAGGTGACCTTTGCAAATACAATACAAATAGAGGGTCCGTACGATAATTTATGTAAAGTGATCAAAACCTCGTTCATCATCAATGCAAATACTGAAAGGGTTAATCAAGGTTTTCACAAGTTCGCGTAACATTGCGAGAGTAATGAATCGCAATGGCGAGTGCTACTGACGGTTTAGGGCTCGCAACATTAATCAGTACTGTTGAAAAATGTTACACATTACGTTAAACGATGAGTCTTATCGATAGCGTGGAGCTAGTGTGCTATTAAAGAAACAAATCAAAACATTTATTTGTAAATAAGGGATATTATTTCACTCCTTATTCTAACACTAAAAAATCTCAATCTGTTAGTAAGGATTAGTAATAAAAATATAACAAGTCGGCATTACAATAATCAATTAAATCAATTATTTTATATGTCATAAATTATAATAAATTGTCAATATTGTTCCGTCAAAATTAAATTCATAAGTGCTAACAAGTAAATAGAATGAAAGAAAACATTTATTCCGTCATATATACGTACATACATAGTACCTGCAATATGTAATGATAATATGATATATTATTATTTTCCTACAACCAATTGCCTCTATCTCCAATGAATGGTGCAGCAGCTAGATTCTGTTAGATATTGCTGAACGTGGTGCTTAACTTAACCAACCATTAACTTCGAATTACGTAACAACTTCTTTACCGTATGATACAATAAATAGCAAATACTGAACTACAAACAATCTCCACTCATTTATTTATATATTTATTTGTTAACGAATAAAGCTTAAAAGTAAAGAATTTTCTATACTACGTTACTTCATAGCGAATGAATTCTTTGTTTGTTACCATGATAGTTTAACCTGTATTGGCGATATGGCAACATAACTTAGATTTGATCGTGACAACTTCTAATCTCGGCACGATCAATTCGTAGTAAGTGCCAGATTACAATGGTTCAGTCAGGTAAAGATTTGTTTAATCATTCATATACCTAAATTGAGTATAGGGTATTTGACAAGATTTTAAAACCTATTTAACATAAAGCTGAACCTACATAACCCATTTTTTAATTTCTTATCCTATAATAGGTTTAACTTTTTTATTTCTTTTAATATACGCAATACTCGTATCGTTGTCGCAGGCTATCGTTTTTAAAAGCTTTCGATAACATGATTGATCGATATAAAAAAGCTATCAATGTAATGTGTTTCGTGTCGCTTTGATGTTTTGTAAATCGATGTGATGAATTTCTGTATAAAAAACATTGCAAATGTTCTGTAAAAGTTAACAGATTAAATAGAGGTGACTATTCTCAATAATTTGTCTATAATCTCTGGACAACTTAGTAGCTAAAGTGCCGACAGCTAATACTATTACATAATAATGGATAGAATGTTCAAACCTTTAAAAGCGTCTCAATAATTAAAGTATGGTAATAATAATAGCACTAATAGACGGATTTTAAAACAAGGCAGGATTCTATAATATAGTATATTAGCAAACGTCCTCGCTTCGCTTTGATACGTATTTTACTTTGTGTACATAAAGATGAACTATCAATTTTTCATTATTATATCATTCGTTTTTGCATCAAGTGCGTAAGCGTATAAATAACTTTGAGATTGAGACATGATATGTGACCATTTAATATTAAAATGGTTATAGTAGACTATGCTTTAAAGATAGACAAATAAATTGTGGCGTATGTTTTCTGATGTATAAGCTATATTATTGTGAAGTTTCATTCAAATCCATTTAGTTTTTACGTGAAAGACTAACAAACATACATCCATCCTTACAAACTTCCACGGTAATAATAATAGTAGGACATACTTTAACTACTCAAAATCACTTTATTTCCCTACCAACTCTTTCAAATTGGTTTTGTTCGCAATCTTTATCAACATCGTTACTAGAAGTTGCAACAATATTATTACTACGGAGTACTGTAGTCATGTGAAGTATATAGGACATAAATGGAACATAACAAGGTCCCTGCCCGGGCTATAAGTGAAACCAGACGGGACCTATGTGGAGTAACAAGCTATCAAGCGCTCACAGATTATTAAACCTAAACTCAAGACTACTGTAGCAATACTACGTTGAATTTGCCAAGGATATTCCGCAATGACATTGTTGGCATTATTTTATCTATATAACTTCTTCCTTATTAACCATATTCCATATTAACCACCACTTATATACTTTTATGTTTCATATCGTCTAGCACAGTTCATCTGTCTTTTCTTTCGCCATCCTTGCCCCATTCAGTCACCCACAACATATCTTCACCCTTCTCGGCATACGCATTTCCTCTCGCCTCATCATATGTCCATAGCACGACATTACATTCTATATTATAAGTTGATTTTCTTATTGCTTTCCTTTTCCTTAGATAAAATACACCTGATACCTAGAATTACAAGATTCGCTCCTTGCCGCGAACAATGTTTAAAACCCTCGAAGTTTTATGGCATTCAAAGTCAGTCTAACACGTTTTAAGTGAACAGTGTCCTTTATTCATAATATACAATTAAATTGGTCACCCTATTCAAAGAGCCCATCCGAATTTCTCTGTTGCGAGACGCTTGTATTAAGCGAACATTTTGCCGCGTTATTGATTTTTATGTGGACGTTACTTCTCAACGGTCTAGTCCAGCTAGCTAAAGGCGATGAATAATATAACAGACGTAATCCTCGAACTCCTCCACCAATCCGCACTGGAGCAGCGTGGTGGAGTATGCTCTAGACCTCCTCAGTGATGAGGAGAGACCCGTGCTCAGTAGTGGGCCAGTGGGTTGAACGCATTGGGAAGATCGCATTTACTGATGCCTGTACCCTGATATATATCACAGTACATCTTCTTAATATACATATATAAATTACGTGTCATGGTGTTTGTCCGCGATGGACTTCTAAACTATTTAACCGATTTTAATCAAATTTTGCACACCGTGTCCTGTTTGTTCCAACTTGCAAGATAGAGTAGCTTACATCTCAATTTATAGTCACAATATTATTTTATTGCAAACAATTAATTCCATAAGATTCTAACAGGTGGCGGTGTAATTAGTCTGCTAAATTGAGTATGTAAACCTTAGTTACAGCAACGCGTGGCCGGGTCTGTTAGTACGACTATATTATACATATGTATATGTACCGTGATATACATTTAGTAAAAAACAGTTATTTTAATATTACAAATTCCAATTTATTTATTTGTATAGATACAAATGTATAGATTAAACATGGATAGTGGAGAGATTCTCGCGTGCGACAATAGGTATATTTAAACCGGAGTATCGGATACAGCGCGACTAGACAGATGTGTTACATCTGCCCATTAACTGAAACTAGCTCGCAATATATTGGTACAATGAGCGAAGTTAAACCCTCATTATGATAATGTACCGCTAAAGAATTGTAATTGCCCGCCTGCAACTGGTTGGATTCGGTTCATTTGCGTAACTATTTGTGTTTAACATGCATTACTTATTGTTACTGTTTAAATTTAAATAGTTAATAAGATAAACTCCTTATGCGGTTTTACAATAGCTTTAGATCGATGATTATAATTTAATAATATTTAATGATTGTAATGGCGTTTTACATATTTTCTTTGAGTTGTTGTGTAGAAGAAGTGGCATAGATTATGTAGAACAGTTTTTTGAGTAAATAGTTTGTTCGTAAATGTTCAATATTGCCAATATCAATATCAGAAAAAACATCACTTATACGTTGTCGACAGAATAGAAAGTAGAAGACTCGGATTGTTATGGCTTTCCGTCATTGCAACTAAAACTATGTAAACTTGCAAGATTAATTAGCTATAGATTTCTAGAAATCTAGTCTAATAAAACGTTACTAAAACAGTTCTAAAATTAATAGATTTTACTAATAATATAAAGCTGAAGAGTTTGTTTGTTTGAACGCGCTAATCTCAGGAACTACTAGACTGATTTGAAAAATTCTTATAGTGTAAGTTAGTCCATTTATGGACGAGGCTGTAGGCTATATAACATCACGCTAAGATAAATAGGAGCCGAGTAGCACTATAAAATATTACGAAAATGGTAAAATTTAGAGCTTTCCTCACCTGCGCTGAGTAAACGGTGAATGTTACTCGAAAATCATGTATTACAAAATTGTTCCCCTCTAAAAGTTTTAAATATACGTCCGCGACAGCTTATGTACTATCTATCTTTTAAATTAACCCACTATTACCATTCAAATGGTTATCAAAATAGTTCAAAAATAAGAATTTATATGGCAAAACAAAGTTTGCTGGGATCAGCTATTAACTAATATTTTGACATTGATTCAAACTAGGAGACTTAGCTTAAAGCGAAGCAAATCGACTAAATGTATCGATAGCAACATTGATATTAAACGTACCGGGGATAATTAAGACGTTATTTTATTGCAGTGGTAGTGGTGCCAGATATCAGATGGAGCGGTGGTTAGCCGTTACCGTGATGCATGGGGGGCGGGCTCGAGGTATATAAATCGAGAGATTGAAATCAAACTGATACCCCTATTATCGATGCTACGATACCGGTTTTTGATACCGATACATTATTGTTCCGAATGTGTTTTTGTTTTACTCGGTAAGAACTAGGCTTGATGATGAACGATTTTGCGCTGAATGTAAATTTTGTAATGATAAATTTTGAAGGAATGTAAAGATAAAGATGACTTCTTTTGAAGAAAATCTTCAACAAAGAATTATCGTTGTGTCAAAAATATACATAGATTTAGATCATAGGGATCAAACAGATCAATTAATATTATCTAAATCTTTATAAGATCTCTCGATAAATGTATTATTATTATCTAAACTACTACTTGTCAAGACGCTTCCACATATTTTATACAAATTTAGTTATGTGCGTCCCTTAAAATTAATTTATCACTATTAATTCCTTAGTAATATTACTGGTATCTTTTTTACTTGAATCAACCACCAACCGATTCGTCGCGTTCCGGCTGGAAGCTTGAGAGCTAGTATTTTATTTCTTTCCTTATTCTTTCTTCTTGGATAACATCGCACCAGTGTCTTTGGTGTCGCTCATGTCCAAGAGCGACGATGACCAGACGTCATTGGACGCCAGTAACAACTAGAAGCTTTACCGATGATTTGTAACAAAGAGCATAAAAGCAAAATTGGAACGGAGAGTAGAGAAAAATAAATCTTGAGTTAATGACAAGCTGTTTGCTATATTAACCGGTAGGAACTCGATATAAAACATCATACAAAACATTATAAAATGTAACATATATAATAATAGCCAACTAGCAAACGTTTAATATACTTAGTCTTGCCATAAATATTGTTATAAAGAAAAGCACGATTTTTTTTTATACGTAACATTTATTCCTTTCA
>DWJN01005235.1:0-11649 GCA_018248895.1 Carystus phorcus
GAGTATGCTCTAGACCTTCTCAGTGTTGAGGAGAGACCCGTGCTCAGTAGTGGGCCATTAATGGGTTGAAGGCAACTGATAGACACACCTGATGGTCCATGTGACACCAAGGATATCTGTTACGGCTAAGAAAAATTTAGAAAAAAAAGGAAATACTGTGTCTCAAACATCAGCGAATGTTGAGAATCAAGATAGCTTGATGCTAGCACTAAATTAAATTAAAAGAATTGTGTATTCGGAGATGTTATATTGATTCAAAGTGTCATTTTCTTTTCACACCGAAGCGAAATGAGGGCGTTTCGCTAGTTAAATAATATTTATTCGTATTAAAATCAATAATTAATTCACTGACAATGCGACTGAATTACAGAATGTATTCATACTAAAAAAATTAATAATAATGACTGTAAAATTAATTGAAGTATAATTTGCATATAAAATCTATAATTTAAATGCACACTTGAAAATAATGATAAAAGCTTTTTACTTATTAGGTTCGTTTGCTGGGATTATGCGTTTAATATTTAGTTTCTGTATATGAACTGTTTATTTTTAAAATGGTGTAAGTCCATTGCGGAAAAGTATATTTAGTAACTATATTTGATTCAAACTGGGTCTGGACTAAATGTAAACAAAATGTTGCTTATTACGACTTTTATTAATAATAAGTACCAATTTCTTTTTGCCTTATTTTATAATCTTTAGTATAAACAAATACTATTTTTTTGCAGTTTATAGGTAGTTGTTATCGATCGAATACTAAGTTACTAAAAATATTATAACGAGTAGTTAAGTTTAATGATAGCATTTAACGTACGTGTAAACTACAAAATAATTTTAATGGTTTGTTTAATTATTCCGTAATCAGTTTGAATAAAGTATAGATTGTGTAGAGCTTATACAAAGTATAATAAATGCGCATGATTTTCTTAATTGTGATTACAGTTGATTACCCTGGCTTACTTGCCCGTGTGTATCTTTTGCGACTGGATGGAGAAACGAGGGCAAGGAGATTGGACATTCGTCAGGATGGTTCGCAAGGTCAAGGACCTAGTGATGACCAGCGTCTTATTTCCTACCATCATGGTAAATATATGTATATATTAATACGTGAAGCAAAAACTTTGGACCCCTTTTGACGAAAATTGCGCGGATGGAGGAGTATGAAATTTGGCCCACTTACCGTTTACATGTAGAAGTGCAGAACGCAAATATTTTTTTATATTACACAGTAGAAGCATATGAAATTAATTAAAATAAACATTACACACACTATCATTCATTTGACACACATAGAAGCTTAATAAAGATATGGCACATTAATTATTTACGTTTATATTGTCAATGTGCAGTAACGCTTTGACACATGTATTTATTACGGACGAATTTCGACCGCGGACAGGTCTCGAAAATATCGTGTATATACGAAATACGAAACGGCGCGCGGCGGGTATCCATCCCTGCGTTGTAAATATCCCTCCAGTACGAACGACGCGCTTTGATTCCTCATTTATAATACGTACTGCAAAGGAGTGGAATAAATTGCCCGCGTCAGTGTTCCCGTCTGACTATAATGTTAAAGTCTTCAAGTCAAGAGTGAATAGGTTTCTACTAAGTTAATGCTTTACCACCCAAGACTACACCGCTTACCATCAGTTGATGTAGTCAAGCTGCAAGATATAATAATAAAAAATATATATCAGTTTGGCCTAATGGTCAGCTGGTAGAGAAAGCATTAAGAATTAAGCTTGCTATTATGCCGTAATATTTATTGTGGTTAATAAAGCTTAAATGAAATAAATAAAAATAGTACCAGAGAGCACGTTAAGCGCGCGGGCCCGTTTGTTACCGTCATACGGCAACACACATCTATACTTATAATAAATCTCTAGAGAGGTCAATTCTGTACATGAAATATATTTCCAAAATAACTATCAGGGCATGATTAAGGATCGATCGATACTGATGCCAAAAATGCAGTTAGTAAAATTTTTGTCTGTCTGTCTGTATAACCTTTTAGAAACAAAAACTACTCGACTGATTTTAACGAAACTTGGTACAATTATTTTTCATACTCCTGGGCTGGTTATAGTATGCTTTTCATCACGCCACAATCAATAGGAGCAGAGCAGTGAAGGGAAATACTCACCACCACTTCCACGCGGAGGGGGTTGCGGGCGGCCACTAGTTAAAAATAAAATACGAACGAATTGAGAATCTCCTCCTTTTTTTGAAGTCGGTTAAAAATATATAAAAGTTTCTTTTATCTTACCATACTTTATGTAGAAGCACAGCTGCCTGTATCAATTGTCAGGTCAGGAGTCAATAGTTCAGAAGACATCATTCGGCCTTCGATATAGATAAACAGTTACAATTTAACAACTGGCAAATTATTTCATAAACCCGGAATGAAACAATTTTTTTAATGCTGTCTTATTGTTTCGCATTCGCCTTTTTTAAATAAGTCAAGGACATTTTCTCTACTAGGTAGTACTCATAGAGTACATTGGTATATAGGTAGTAGTAGGTACTCAACTTCCAGATAACTTGTAACTGATTTTTAACCAACTTCAACAAAAGCAGGTTCCAATTCGTCTGTATTTATTTTTATGTGTATAGGATAATAACTTTTCACTGATTTTACTGAAGTGGAAGATTCTTTTTTATTAGAATTCTGCTCGTCTTGTGGCCCTATATTAATTAGAGCGGCATCTGACGAGTAGTTTTAAAATTATCCCTAACGCGCATTCACTTGATACGTAATTACTTCGGAATTAGAATATTTAATACTGTGTATTTATTTGAAGGCGGTTTTTTTCTATTGTCCATTAACAAAGTGATTGAATTTATACATACGTATGTTAATATGTTTTAGCGTAGAGGCAACGAAATGATTTTTTATATATTACCACTAGAAGACTCGGCCACGCGTTGCAGTGACTCAATTTAGCAGACTAATTATCTTAGTCCGCCATCTGTTAGAATCTTATAGAACTAATTATTTGTAAGATATTAAACAAATATTTTGCAATAAAATAATATTGCGACTATAAATTGATATGTAAGCAGCTATCCTATGTTTCAAGTTGGATTAAACTGGACACGGTGTGCATAATTTGATTAAAATCGGTTAAGTAGTTTAGTGATCCATTGTAGTTAAACGCCGTGACACATAATATATATTAAGATAATTTTACTTTCAGTACGCTGACACGCTCTTCTGGCGTTTATGGAACAAAGATCCGGCGCTGATCGCACCGGTGCAAATATTCGAGTACATGCCGGACTGGTCACACCACTCCCTCCACACGCTGTCAATGATCGTCATTATGTTGGATCTCTTGCTGGTGCCTCGACGACGTCCACACAGCCTGCTGCCAAACATAGTTTTAATGACTGCTTTCTTCACTACCTATAGCACTGTGTAAGTTTTGGCTTCGTAAAGAACAACAGTTTGCTATAGAACAGTAAAAATTTAACTTCTATTCATACTAGAGTCCATAGTCATAGTATTTTTTTTGTCCCACGTACAAACGAGAGATTTGTCGATACCGAATGCCCTGCTATCGGAATACAAGAATAGTCATAGTATTAGGGCTGCTTAGTGTACACACTCCAACCCTATGACAGTAGATAAGGGTGTCGTTAGAGATGCTATGGAGAGTGGAGTAGTGGGCCATTAATGGGTTTAAGTAACTAGAAACTTAGTCAAAATATGCTTCGCCACGGTGACGCTTGTTCTTGTACCTGCCTTCAACCCATTACTGGCACACTGAGCCAAACTGAGCACGGGTCTCTCTTCAACACTGACGAGGTCTAGAGCACACTCCACCACGCTGCTCCAATGCGGATTGGTGGAGGGGGTAGCGGCTAAAGTGTCGGATGTTTTTAAACCGCCCGAAGGCCTCCGACATGGCTTGACTGTTATGTTCATAGCAACCGGGACCGACGGCTTAACGTGCCCTCCGAAGTATGGAAACGCTCAAGAAATGTTTGCCACTAGCGGTTACCCATCCAGGTACCGACCGTACAGTTGCTTAACTCTGTCAATCGCATTTGATCGACGCGAGTAACTAAATGACGGTAACTACAATCACACCTGTTCCATTTGTTTGAAAAAGACCAAAAAAACTTGACACCCACAAAATTCATTATCAGAGATACCAAACAAATTATCATTGTTTCCAGATTGTTTTGGAGCTATTTGAACGGAGAACCAGTGTACGCCATGTTCATTATCTTCGACGCTCAAAAGCTGATAGTGCTTCTAGTGTTCTCCTGCATCGAGTATTTATTCTATTTCACAACTCAATGGTGCATCATTGATTTCGTATGGGGTCAGCGGAAATCTCACGACGTCCAGTGTTCCGTAACTAGTCTAATTAAATAAAATGTATAATCTATAAAAGGGGAATGGGTTTTAAACAACCTTGATTTTAAGCTAACTTTCTCGTGTCGCATCTTATTAAACAACGGATGAGACCGAGATATAAGTTCCCTTTTGTTATACGTCACAAACGGCTTTATTACAAAATAAGGTCTAAACCACGATTATCAAGTATAGGTTTATCGTTCATACTATACTTTAAGCCAAGGTTGTTTACTTGGTCTAATAGAAGTTTAAACCGGTACTGTGCTAGTCCACGTTTTGTAAGGCCGAAAACATTTACTTTAAGTCCTTGGTCTAAGTTACATTTAAATATTAATCGAGGATTTTAATTTGAAAGATTAACAAGCGATTTCACAGCAATGTCGAGCAGTATGTATATGGTCTTGTAACTACTTATGAGAGGCAGTAACCACTAAACATCAGGTTTATTTGTGGGCTTATAACAAAGGGAAACTCATCGCCAAACTTAATACGGGTACTTGTGACGAATATGTTCTTCGGTATCGGATATTAGGATAAATGAAACGCCGAAAAATTGTATTTAATGTTTTATAAATATATCTATTTTAAGAAATTTTATCTTTTATTTACACTATTATAATATTTGTCGTACTTTTCTTAGCTACTCAAAAATATAATCCAATATAAAAATAGTACAAAATAACTTTTTTTACAATAAATAAACACTATGTAACTAAAAATTGTATAAAACATATCCCCATAACTCACTAAAAATGCTTAATTACAGGACTATTCACTACAGAGTTCTCTCGCTATAGTGTTAAAGTATACATTAGTATTAAGAATTTATTACTAAAGTCATTGATGAAATGGATACATTCCTGGCAAGTTGAATACTTGACGTCCGATCTCAATCTTCTATCCTTAATCCCCAGTAAGTTAAGAATAATTATACTGACTCATTGATCAAGACATTTAAACAATGTTGCAGAACAGATAATGTTTTTAATGTAATTAGCTCAAAAACAAGCAAAAGAGCCAACGTTAGTGGCTTCTAACGCCCATTGTCATCAACAGCACTAAAAGCAAGGCGTTGCCGGCTAAGAAAAAAGAGAAAGAAAAATATTATTGCAGTTTTATATCATTGTTTACTTAAATTCTGTTTTCCTATTTATAATTTGTTCAGTTTTTACTTATATATTGTTATGGTACAATGTCAAATTGTCTTGTTCTGAATGGCTCATTAATAAATATTTTTTATTTCCTTTAAAATTGTCAGTCATACATAGTTTATTATAATTACGACGTCCCTTAACTCTAGCAAAGATTATATCGGGAACGGATGTAATTGCCATTAGCCCTTAGAGAAATACTACATTCTTGTAATATAAGGTTGTTATAGAGAATTTGTACATATTAAACTACGATTGGCAATTAATTACAAGTATCGTCTACAAATATGAAATAGTCCTCCAATAAAATTATGGTCTTCGAGGAAAACTATAGTCCTTGAATAAAACTCGATAAACATAACTAATTGTTGTTCTCAAATATAATTACAATCCAGAAATTGAACTAATAATTTGTTATTTATTTTTACAAGTTTTAGTAACAGATTTTAGATATCGGTGCATTTATTTCTATCGGTATAAATACTATTAATATTACATTGTTTTTTATATAAAAACCAGATAAAAATAAAGCTACTTTATCTAATCAATTAGCTACGAACTATTTTGTTTTTGAATATATTACGGCGTATATACTACTTATCAGCTATTTACTTGTACTAATAAACAACTAAATTGAGCAGATTAAGTCGTGCACTGACTTTTATGTTTATAAAACAAAGATAGGTGTAAAAATATTAAGGGCAAGTCCTTTGATTAAAATATCTAAGTCTTTTTATTAATTGGTATCTCGGATAAAAAATATCATACATATTTTGCTATGTTCTGATTTTTTTCATTCACACATTTACTACTGCGTTGAAACTTTCACTTTACGTATTTTCAGTTCGAAAAACCTATTTAAGTATATTTGTATCTGAAATATTTTGCATAAAAATACTTTAAATTAGCTAAATATTATGTGTTAATTAAACGTTTATTTGTAGAATAGTCATTCGTTCTTTCATCTATTAGTCATTTGTTCAGTTGATATTCATGTGAATGATAAACATTTTCTTTACGCCAAAGTATACCTGTTTACACACGCACATGGTGTGTGTATATACATAATAAATAGTCCGTTATTTAATTATAGTCAGTGCACAAAATTAATGTAACACTAATTAAACTCGTATACTAATATGTAAGAGTTGTTAATGTCTATATAACCTGTATAACCATTTTGATATTAGTTTATTCTAAGAGTACGTAGAAATTAAAACATTTCATTCTTTTAACATCGACATTATTTAGTCTTTACATCGGCCTCACCAACCAAAAAAAACATAATAATATGGCAGTGTCAACTCTAAGAAAAATTTCTATTCGTGAAAATTGTTCAAAAAGTATATCTAAAAATGACCAGATAAGTATCGGAAATAAGCATAGAACAAAATAAAAATGAATTTTTAACTTTAATTAATTCGGACACAGCCTCATTATAGTGTTATAAAATTATAGACTAAAAATTTAAAAGTAAACCTCTAAAATAATTAAACAATATTACGATTAGTTTTGAGTTTAACTAAAAGTTTACAGTTCCATTTGACCCCCAAAATCAACAAGAACTCAAAATCTCACTAAAACCTGAAGTTGATGAGTTAATATCAAACACAATAATATCACATTACATATATTCTTGGACCCATCGATTTTGGCAAATATTTAAAATTTTCATATTCCAAAATTATGCCGCTTTTCAAAAAACATAAATCTACACACTGGTGCAGCGTGGTGGAGTATGACTCAAGCTTCCTCATCAAAAAAAAAGACTATAAAAGCAGTTAAACCTTAAAGCCAATCTCCATACAATATTTAAGGCGTTTTTATTAACTGTATTTTTTGCGGACTGTACCTAACCTAAAAATTGTCATAGTTACCTTCATCATCTAATTAAATAATTTGGTATTTTCTTACCTAACCTTACCTTCCTTCCGTTTCGGTATACTCTAATTAAACAATTCGGTTGTTTTCGCTGACCGTACCACTGTCAGGTGTCACTATCGCACAGCGTTCAGCTTCCACTTCAGCAGCAGGAAGGCGGCTGTTCGCAGCACCACCACTGTGATGGACAACGCCAGCACGTCCCACCAGAAGCGGTCCGCTGACATCGCTATCTCCTTCAGGAACTGGCGTGGCGTTCTGAAACAATATATGAACTGATCCAACCAAGGCTTACAGTCTCAGGGCATGATATACGGTAAAAGTGTAGGTCGAAGAAGAACCTCCTGGCTGAAAAATCTTCGCCAGTGGTATAAAAGAAGCACCCGTTCAATATTTAGAGCTGCTGTATCGAAAGTTCAGGTCGCCTTAATGATCGCCGACCTTCAATAAGTTGGCACCTTAAGAAGAAGAAGAAGTCTTACTTGAGTCAGCTAACGACTCGTCATGTTCCGTCTGAGATCGTGTTTTAGCTAGAACCTTGAGTTCTTTCTTTCTTTTATCTTCTTTCTTAAACGAAAACGCATCAGTATTCTCTGGTATAGCTGACCATAAGCAATGGTGACCACTTATTATCAAGTGGCAAGTTACATCTAAAATATCTATTTCTATCAAACTGAATTGTGAATCTAAACTATCCTCGAATCTACTTAAATGGACCTAAAACATTTCAATTAAATCGGCCCGACCTCGTCTTTAGATCTCTTTTTACTAAAAACTAAATAATGCAAGCTGTACACCAAGTGGTTATTAAACGAAAACAGTTCAAAATTACTTGTAATGGCAGTATTCCGCCTCATTGCACTCGAGTTTATCCCGGTCGAGGCCGTAGATGGCGTTGATGTAGCCCTCGAGGCCGTAGCGCAAGTACGATATGTAGGAGCCCCAGTAGAGGTAAGGCGGTAGGTCGCGTAGTGTGACGCCGAACCCGGCGAACATCATCATCGGGACTGACAGAGTTGGGCCCAAGAAGGTCCCGTTCTGGAATTTAACAAATCCAATAAAAACCCTTGGACCTAACGGTAATCTATCTTCTTACTAATCTATCTAGTTACTAATTATAAAACTGAACTGGGGTCTTTATAATTAAAGTATGTTTGGGAAATGGTATAATACTATTTTGGAAATGTAACAGATGATATTTTACTTAACATCCCGATTTACAGCAACGTGCCGCACGTTAAGCCGTCGGTCCCGGTTGCTATGAACATAGCAGTCGTTTAGCCATGTCGGGGGCCTTCGGGTGGTTTGAAAACATCCGACACTTGGGTTGGCCACTAATCCCTCCACCAATCCGCGTTGGAGCTGGAGTATGCTCTAGACCTCCTCAGTGTTGAGGAGAGACCCGTGCTCAGTAGTGGGCCATTAATGGGTTGAAGGTTCTTATATTTTTTATGGATATAGTTGGCGTTTTTCAGCAACGAACCATTGATAATAAATGGTTAGAAATACTAAAACTATAACAGAGAGAAAAGAAGGAAAGAAAAATTTCTGGTCCTTAAGTATCCTGTCGTGACACAACAAGTTATACAGTGGCTGATTCAAAAATAAATGTGCCCTCTAACCAAGCAGGATTCACAGAAAGATTTGAAGGCTAATAATAATATTGATTGATGATGATGATGTTATAGATGCGAATGTAATAGAACCGATTTATCAGTTG
Source organism: Carystus phorcus (assembly GCA_018248895.1). Classification (NCBI taxonomy): domain Eukaryota; kingdom Metazoa; phylum Arthropoda; class Insecta; order Lepidoptera; family Hesperiidae; genus Carystus; species Carystus phorcus. Next base: position 9,125 of record DWJN01005235.1, read on the forward strand.
TAATAGATCCGAAGACTCACCACAACATTAAAGGCAGCGCCGATCATGAGGCCGAAGCTCTGCGCCACCAGCACGGTGTAGATGGAGATGGCGAAGAACATGGCGAAGCGCGCCGCGGTCAGCGGCTGCGCAGACATTGTGTACACTATCACACTGAAGATCGCACATGACACTATCTGTGGAATAAGTGTAATATTTCAGTCAGAATGCCATTATTCTTACCTACATTTTTAACATGCTCTTATTATTTTCACCTATATGTTTGTTTGTAACCGACTCTTTTGGGCCCGATTTAACACTACTGAAAGCGATCAAGTTTAATTTAAACTTTGCACATTTGTTAAATGTGACAATTCAACAATCCGTTCTATTTATCTACGATTATCCTGATTAGATTCGCCTGGATTCATAAATTTCCTCTCAATCATTTGTATAAGAGTAAGAGAGCTAGAGCTAATGCGTGATCTGCGCATCTGTTAACATAACTGTACATATTAAAGACGGTTGTTTTATAGCAAATCGAACTAAAAAGCGCAAAATAAAGTACATTTTAATAAACTAAAAATCACGCTTTTAGAGTTAATCAAACTATAAAGAAGAAAATAATCCTTAACATAAGAATAAAATTACTGACGAGAACATTCATGTCACTGTTCTTATAGCACCGGGTGCTATGTATGACATTTTTAAACTAAATGCATTTCTGAATGAAACTGGGAAAAAATTATAACAATTGATATTGAGCACACACTTCGTTACGTAATTAGACGAAAAACGAGCAGACGAGAGACAATTATGGGTCAATTGGTCATTAACGCCATGGGCACACCATCAGTAACACAAAACCATCATTGGATCTACAGCTTCCAGTCAGAACAAGAAAATATGCTGCGGCTAACTCGACCAAGATTGTGGTAGTAATAACATGACAATAATAAGAAGAAAATATTCTGAAGTGGATTGTTAGTGAGTTGAAATCAATTTTTTATGAACTTAAATGATGTGATATTTTCCTGTTAAGACATTTAATTACTACAATTTATAATAAAGAATTTCAATTACGATCAATTATAGTTAATCGTCAAGTATATAAATATAACCACATTAATCAGTTTACATCTGGCGTACGAATTAAAAAAATGTGTAAATGCTCAATAACACATATTAATTACAATTGTATATAAACATTAGATGATTATAAGGATTTAAGTTATAAACATGGTAAAAAATTAGGTGAAATAGACGAAATTGTTACAAAATCAAACTTAGGTGATGAAGGGATTAAAACGGGTAATGTAGTTGATATTATACATTGGGGACTTCTAACGGCAATCTATGCACCATGAGAACAGAGGATAGACTTACACTCATGCTTGGAAGGTTACTTATCCCAAATTCCAAATAAAACCACTAAATCTATACAAAAAAAAAAACAAATCTTTAGGCTAAAGGAACACTAACTCACCGATATGGGTAAATCGACGATGGTAATGGAGATGTAATAGGACCCTAAGGAGTACCATCTATTGAAATGCTCTTTTGATAGAATGGACATCTCAGCGGGAACTGAAAGAGTTAAGAACATAGATTATTGTAGACGGTTATTTATTGTAGATATAATAGCAAAATTTAATTCTTTCTACTGTATAAATGCATACCATATCTAATAAAATTGCACTTTATATTTAAGTCATTTATTTATGTTTAGGCTAGAGTGAGAATAAAGCTTGATCAACAGTAATAACTATACAGTTTTTTTAATTATGTTTTTGAGGCTTTTATGGTCTGAAATAATTAAAAGAGTTTATAGGTGTAGATCATTAAAATGTGAAATTGAAAATATTTGTTTGTTATAAAGTGCTCTGCCAATATTTCAATATCTATAGCGGTAACCGAAAACTTTCAAGTCGTTTACTATAATAGCTGTTTAGAAGGAATTCATGGTTACAGTTTATATTTCACATAATATAATCTTGAGAAATTTATTTACAAGTTTAGTTGTATCTTGAAAATTAGTTATCATTTGCTCAGGCATACGTTGTAAAGAACCAACTTAAAGTTTTTAACGTTTAAGATTGCCAGCTTAGCAATGCGAAATGGCAATTTGTGACCCTGTAGCAGCATAAATAAAGTCAATGCACTGTAAATTACACACTACAACTCAAAACCAATAATGTGACACGTACACATACAAATAAAATATTCTACAAATAAATTTTTTTATGAGATCAAATATCGTGTGCTTCACTTGTGTGCTCCGTGATACTTCATACCCGATTACAATAACTACACAAGATATCTGGTCACTCCAGAGTACGCCTTCATATTGATGACCTCCACAACCCTTATCTATTAATACGTGAAGCAAAAACTTTGGACCCCTTTTTAGGAAAATTGCGCGGACGAAAGAGTATGAAATTTTGCCCACTTATAGTTTATATGTAGGAAAAGTGCAGAACGCTAATATTTTTTTATAATATGCAGTAGAAGCATTTGAAATTAATAAAAATAAACATTACACACAC
>DWJN01005236.1:0-11649 GCA_018248895.1 Carystus phorcus
TAGGTTACCCCGATCCGGGTACATTGTTGGGCTAGTACGTGGTTAACTGGTAATTCAAAGACACGGACGTGTCCCGCTTAATGAATGTCAAGAACCCTTCAGGCGGCATTTTGTTATATAATATTAAATCTAGATTATTCTAGATGGTTATGAATAGATTATCAAGTATTAGCTAGTGTAGTTTCTCTATGGTATCAGCGTGACACGGTTTAGCGTTATTTTCGTCTATAATTAGAAATTGTTTTAAACACTTATTCATAACAGCCAATTCTTCGACGTCTAAGACTGTAAAAGAAGGTCCGATAAATATAAGTATTCCTTTAAATATCGAGAATAATAAATACAATTATTATGATTGATTAAGTTGACGCCCTTTAAAATAATTTGTTTGTGTCCCCGGTTGGGCGAACAGTCGTCGACTACTGTTGATAAATAAGGTTCTTATCAAGAATATTAAGTACATTCTGGCTGGAAGCAGGCTGCTGTGATCATTGAATACACCCTTTAATCGGGCTCTTTAATTTATTCTTGATCAACAATGCATTAGCAAAAATTCTGGTGTCGTGATGCTACTTTAATTCTATCAGGCGCTGACAATTTTTGTGTTATTTTTTAATTCACAATCTGTAAAGACCAATAATGTCTAAACGTATAATTTATATAACAACATTATAGGTGTCGAATGTCAATCACAACGATTTCTGAAATGAAATCAAAACCTGTTGTCCACATTTGAGTATAATAATAGAAATATTTAGGTATATCTATACAAAGTCTGTATAGTTTTTGTGGGGTTCGGGAAATAATGTCTTATCAATTAACATCACAGTTAAAAAGACAGAACCCTTGGTACTCCGCAAAGCTACATTTATTTGAGTTCATTATACATAGTAAAAAAACTACCCAATTACAAATAATTTCTACCGTGAAAATAACTATCACATTATATTATCCTATGGTTGTATAATTTTTTTCGTTAAGATCTAATTTCAAATGTTTTGGGGTAACCCCTAACCATGTAGGTTTTTCTATGTGGGTGCATGTTACCATCGATTGGTCAGGGGCGGCGTGTCGGCGTGTCGGTGTGCCTTACCGTCCGATCATTAACCCAGTTGCGGGGCGCTAGGCGGCGCGGCCGCTCGCCTCGCAGCCAGTCCACCATGCAACTGCCCGAAACACCGCCGCCACCGCTCGCTCCACTCTGGGACCGCGTCTTACGCGCTCGCGCTCTCCCCCCGGATCTGGACGTTCAACTCCTCTACGTAGCCATCCGTGATCGACTTATCCATCCCGAATGGGAAGTACGACTTCATGCTCTCAGAGTTCTAGCAGATCTTCTTCCGCTCTCCGGAAACGCACTCTCTTTTCCATTTGATCAAGTGATAGACAACTTAGGCCATAACTCGCCCAACGTAAGGAAGGCGGCATTAGATGCACTAAAGGTGTTTTGCAATCACTGCGAAGATCCCGAATGTGTTGAAAGGTCTATTTTAGATAAGTGTTCGTACAATAACATAAGACCTAACTCAGCTGATTTTGATAAGAAAGTGAATATAATAACTGGATTAATTTTGTCTATTCCGTCAGTGATCGGTATACTGAAAAGACGACATCAAGAATTAGATATGCTACCTGTTTTCAAAGTATTGGGTGAATAGCTTTTTTACTCTATACATAGGGATGTAGCATTACGATCTCTAATGAAACTTCGTAGAATTTGTTCACCACGTGATTACATGTTGTTTTTCTCAAAATTAGATCCAAGAGTGCAAGATAAATTTCGTTTGTTATGTGATTTGTATGACGAAGACTCGCTCGACGTTTACTATGCTCCGAGAAAGAGTTATTATCGGGACAACGAAAACTATCCGATGGTTAAGATTAATCAAGTGTTTAACGGCCAAGTTACAACTCCTCTACGTCTATCCACTGACACGTCTTCCGAAGACTCATACAGAATGCCTTTTAACGCGAATAATTTTGCTAAAGTGATAATTGAAACTGAAATTAAATTTGACTCGGATACGGCGATTACAATGACTGTGCTGGAACAAAACGAAACTGAATCTGAAAAAAATACTGGGAGTGATGACGAAGGCGATAGTTCTGATCGATATGTCTTAAAGTTCAGTGACAGAGATTCGGAGGCAGATTCTGATGTAGTTGTTAAAAAAGTGAGGTTTGGTGGTGAAAGTGTCAAAATTCGGACTCCGGATAGTGACAACCTGTTGACTAGTGAAGATGATAACAATCATAATGGCCCTTATTTGGAAAAAGAAAATATAGAAGAGGTTTTACCCAACTCCAAGGCATTGATAGGTAAAGTCAAAGAAATAAAAAGAGAAGCAATGGAGAGGGAGACGAGAATGAAGCCAATAAAGAAAAGCGGAATTCCCTTGCCTGTTATTAACAGTAAACCTCGAAAGCAACAAGTGGCAGCTGAATATCACAAGGCCAAGTTAAAATCAAAGTCGCTGAGTGAGCTATATGACTACTTTAATAAGAAATCCGACGAAGAAAATAAAGTGAAGGAATCCTCTGGATTTGCTTTGACCTTGACAGAAGTACGATCGCCAGAGAAAGTGCCAAGTCCAGTGGAGCCACACAGAGAAGTAGAAGTGTTGCACAACTTACAACGGAGTCCTACTGTATCTCCTCGGCGTCAGCAAACACCAGTGCAGATAGAACGAGATAGGTAAGAATTTTTAAAGGACAAGAAGTTCGAAAAGCGATAAAAAATTTGCTTTTGCTGTTGCTTAATTCTTCATTAGTACAATAATGATGGTATACGTGACTTTAGTCCTTCTAACGCATGTACAAATATACCTATACATAAACGTTTCAATTTTATATCAGTTATAAAAAAATATACAGCCAGTCAACAATCAAGTATTTATTGTGCTTAATTTTTGTAAGTATGCAACTTCGAAAAAGAAACAAGTGCATAATATTTTTTGGCTTCTCTGTCATTATGAGTTGTTTTTCAAAATATACGTTTACCCATACAGATAAAAGGTCTTAATTGAAATATTGTCATTGTACAACGCATCTGACGTTATTGCGTTGCTTGCTGATAAAGTAATCTTTTGAAGATTGTACTAGACACTAGACACCTACATGCAGGCGAAATCAGCTTCTACTCAAGATATTCCCGTATTTCTAATTATTATAATTACATTCTTAATATGCCTACAGATGATAAAGTTCTTGACCTAATAAGTACAATAGCTGAAATTAAGTAGATTGCTTTTACATTAATGCTTATCATATGACGAACATAATAATATCAACTCCCGACTACTTCGTTCAACCCTTCAACTAATTTGTCAATGTCCTATCTTATTGTTGGCACACAAAGGTTTCAGGTTATTGTACTCTTGTTTCCACTACGCTACGAATTTGTTACGTAAGATTAGATACCTTATTATTTCCCTACAAAATATCGTTTTACGTCTAACTGCGATGTTCAGTATGTTTTTGCTTCAAATTTTAGGATTTATGAAGGTTTCTGGTTAGTTGGGAATAGACCAGATTATAAACAAAGCTTATATCCTCATATCTCCGTATAATTCATTGTGGCCCGAGTAGCACGGAAAACACAAATAACCCATCACTAACATTCACGACCTGAAACCAAATATTTGGCTGTCATATAAATGTCTACCCCGGGAATCGAATTTTTAATTTTTAGTTGAGCAGCAGCGTCGTTACCAACTGAGCCACGGGGTCAGAATAATGATGACTTCTTGAATGAATAATTAAAACGAGAAATTAATGAACTTAATAAAAAATACTTTTTTTATTTGAAGAGGATATTAGTTTTATTCTACCTAATTATAAGGTATATTTATATGTTCTCAGGGTTATTAAAATATGTATATTTTGTTTTGTCAGGTTTATCCTTGACTTGGTGGCTTCATCAGCGTTTGACTCCAGCTTGCTGTCTCCGCGGCCGCCCTCACCTCTACGAGCTCATTATAATTGGGAAGACCTAGGCATAGTGCCGAAGCATGTATCAGATCAACTGCATAACACGGTATGTGTTACGAACTACTCTCGTGTGGTATCTGCTTCCATATCCCAAGCGATAATAGATATTATGGTTTCTTTAAAATGAAAAGCTCTTTCTTCGGTATATCTTGAAGCAGTGGCGAGAAGCTAGTATTGAACTGTCATTTATTTTACAAACATTTCTTTTTCTTCTATATTTAAGTTTGGATCATAGAGCAGTTCCATACTAGGTTCGACACTGCTTTACGATGAAGAAGATTTTATTAAAATTTACATTTTATCGTGCACAGGATTTGTACCCACTATAACTCCCCGAGCAACTCTAACCAGTGCATAATTTAGAGGCTCCGGGATCTAGTGTGAACGCACCGGTGAAGGGGCGTTTCTAGAATACTTTCTATCACGGAAAATATGTATCTTCTCGCGGAATAATTGATATGAGTTACTGTGCGAATCCTGTTTAAATATAATCGAACCCTGTTTAAATCAATGTTTTGATTGCTTAGGCTAAATATCACAATAAATAAAAATATAATAATGTCATAGTATAGTAAAATGACTACAATTTACAGTTTATATACTGTATGTACTCACCGTTCGTTTAGTTAGCCTAACATCAAGACAAGGCTCCGGTAAGATTTCCTTCACAAACACACCCGGGATTTTCTCTAATGGAGTAACAGTTTTAGTGTTTTCATTTCTAGCGCTGATTACTGAAACATTAAATTAAAATTATTAATATGTATACATAATATTGCATAAAATTAATTTCCTTGGTCTTTAAAACTGGCAAGGTAGAAAGCTGGTTTTTACAACTATTTTAAATTAGTAAAATTAAGTTGTTACATTATCAACTCTCTACTAAAAAAATTTCAAAGAGAAACTACAAGAAACTCTTAAAGAGAATTAATAGAAGTTATAAACGAACCTGGTTCAGCCTCTACAGGGGGCGCAGCAGGCGCCGGCAAGCCGTGATACCCGTGCCTTTTATTATGTAAATTTGCCTTAATTTCTTTCATAAATTTCCTTTGCAAATTCAAGTACTTATTTCTGAGCGCTTTCCATTCACTCTTGGGAAGTATCTGCAAGCCCCATACGGCGTCTTTTGGAGCTTCCCCGTTTTCTAGTTTCGTTTTCGATTTTGCTTTTTCTTTCCCCAAACGTTTTTTTGTCTTCTTTTTCCTTGGCTTGTCCGGGTCGTCTTTGCTTTCATCATGACTTGTGGCTTCATCTTTCGATTCCAAGTCTAAGCTCTTGTTTTCCTATATTACAAACAAAACAAGCAATAAGGAAAAATGTTATCTTCAAATAAAGGCATTAACAATGTTTTTTTTTGTGCGCCTAAGCGATGGACAGAATTAAGCAACTGCGGACACACCCATTACCAGGATGGGTGACCGCTAGTGGAAAACATTTCTTGAGCATTTCCGTGCTTTGGAGGGCACGTTAAGACATTGTTGCTGGTTATTATCATAAATAAAAGTGATTACGCCACGTTGCAGGCCTTCTGCAATGGCAATCTGCACTGGAGCAATGTAGTATACTCCTTAGTGGGCCATTATTGGGTTGAAAGTATTAAAGTGGTAACCAATCTCTTGGAGATTGGATTCAATTCAGTAACAAATTTATTATAATCATGTTTCAAATATTTTTGTGTACATTTCAAAGAATTGTCACTCAGAAACATTACTTACTTCACTGGGAGTATTCACTGGAGTAGTTATACTTTTAATTTCATCCTGAAAAACCAAATGATAACTACAATTAAAACAACAAGTAATACCATACTTGTATACAACAATTACCATATAAAACTGCATAATGTATTGAATCTATAGAAATCCTGTATAATATTTCTATGAAGCTTACAAGTTATGGGACTTTTTGGGGTCAAAGAATTCATTATATCAGAGATCCAGTTTCATCGGAGATCAGTACTTTTGTAAACAGAGATGGATGTTATAATTTCAATAAATCTTTGGTCATATTGTATTAAAACTGTATTAAAAAAGCCAACAAAAGGCAAGGAATGAATTAGATAATGTGAAAAAAATAAGATAATGTGAAATCTATATTAAACTTACGCTAGGAGTATCTCCCCTTTTATCACTGTCAGACTCATTACCCAACTTAAGTTCTAGATTCTTAGGTTTCTTGTCCTTATTTTTCCTAGCTTTTTTCTTTGGTGGTTCATCCTTTAATGGTTCTTCAATGGTTTCCTCTTGCTGTTCAATAGAAAACATTTTAATGGAAGTCAATTCCTCCGGAGGCATGCTGGTGGGTAATTTGCATCCCATTTTGGTAAATTCACTTATACATTTTTGTGCATCTTGAGGTTTATCAAATTCAATAAACGCATAACCCTGCAATAAAATAATACTATTATTAAATATGTATTAATGTTCAGTTTGTCCCACAAAAATACCTACATATGTACATAAGTATATGTACTCGTAAGTAACAAGGCAATATAATTTAAAGTCTCAATAAATGCATTAACTCAAGTTGTATAGTGAAAATTTTTAAATTACCTTAATTTTTTGTGAATTCTTGAACTTTGGAAGTGATATATAAGCTATGTGACCATATTCAGAGAAAACCCGTTGAAGCCAATCCCTGTTTGCAGTTACAGGAATTGATTCTACATAAACCGTCCTCAAATCTGCATTGTAAGGCAACATTGGTGTTTTTCTTCTTACCTAATATTTTAAATAACATATATAAAAAGGAGGCCTTATGTTTATTGATAGCTGTGAATATTTCCAACAGGTAGGCTGTTCATTAAGTAAATGAATAAAACAACTTACTTTTAACTTATCTTCAGATAACTCTAAAAAAGTAGAATGTTTCATTGCTTTTACAATGTCAATGGAATCCTGAGTCATAGAACGAATTTTATTGAATTTTAGAAACTCTGAAATCGCTACAAACGGATCGCTCTGTACCAATGAGCCCAAATACCTATCTTTACTCAAATTGGCATCACTAAAGTAAAACTCCATTTGTTTGAGTATATTTTCATAAAGCTGTTTCTTTCGATGTCTAACACGTTTTCGCGGGTTATTGCCTAATTTCACTTCTTGGTCAGATGGCTCGTGATTTTCAGACTCTGACATGTTTGAATATTAAAATATCCAATAAATCACAACTACACCCGGTCCAAATTAATTTTTCATAACGCTTACAACAATCAGTTTAAAAACTAACTTTCGGCATTCGGCTTCGAAGTTCGACCCTTTCGGCTTGCCAAAACTACAGTTGTCAATTGTCATTGTCAATTTCATGAATGACAATTTGTCATGTTGTATGTTTATTGTAACTGTAATAAAATTTTAAACATTTTTCACACACATTGTACTTTTGTTAATGCTATATAATAATTATGTATTGTACTTGTACAAACTGTTATCTGGTATAATAAATAGGTATATCCTCTGAATCTAAATTGAAAAAAAAAGAATTCAAATGTTACACTACGTAGCTGTTCCGTACGTAACAGACAGGGTCACGGGGTGGGTCAGTTCTTAATAAAACCCGTTTTTTCTAATTAGACGATTATTATAAGCTATATTTCATCGACTATTAACATAAATACCATAAATTATTTTATAACTGCCACTAATTCCATAACGTATGTACCTATTATAACTTGAATATATTTTGTCACTAGTTTGTAAAATCGTAAAACGACACCTACAGTTAAAAACGTTTTTCGCGTGTCCATATAATAATATGGTGCATAAAATTGTTAATCTGTTTAAAGTATGTGTCCACAATAAATGTGCCTTCCGCATTCTTTAAAGTGGACCAGGTCTGGTAAAGAAATATCAGTTGTTCACTTTCTTCAAATCCTTATAAGTAGATGATTCATAAACGGCCAGACTAGACATGTGATTATAAGGCCCTAGCCATTATCGGTATCAGCAAAAAAGGGATCCTTCGGCATCCCTACATGCCAGCGCCCACTGTCAAAAACTATGCCTTAGTTTGCTGTAACGTTCTTGCTGACGAGGCGTCCATAAGCATGCTGCACCGTCCTTAAGCTTAGGAGCGTCTCAATATCGTATTTCTCTTCAAAACAGTCTCAGAGTTGTTATATGCTAGTTGCCTGAGTGGTATTTAATATGGTGGATTGGGATCTAGTGCTCATAGCAGCTCTTGCTGAAGAAAAAGAGAAATCTAATCCATCAAGGAGAAAATGTTGGTTGAACAGCCTTTGGAAGTAACGATATAGGTACGTTCGGTGAATTCACGCTCGCTGGGCTGGCCGGCACCAGTTGCGGCGGCATAAAGATGGCGCCGCGGCGTACGGAAGGATCCCGAAGCTGGTGATGCAGTAGCCTCAAGCATACCGAAGCGGAATTTTTGTTACTACGACCATATACCATGGAAATTTCTACTTTATTGCCCTGGAGTTAATGTACAATGATTGTTATTACTTATAATCCTCAGCCGTGCCGATGCGGGGACTATATGGTTATCGCCACGTACCAGTAACAGTAGACAAGACATCGCAAGCCAAAAAACAGATAGTACTGGGTCAAAACCCCCATGCTGAAGAAGTTGAGCTACTGACTGTAACAAATGAATAACAATAATACATTGTACTGTATGTTAGTCAATCTGGTGCACCACGAATAGAAGAAGTTTATGTATTTACCCTTTATTGTATGAATGTACAATGAGCGGACTTATTGCTTTATACTCTACTGGTAAACCTTTGGTATTGTTGAGAGTGGTAGGCGTAAACAAAATTAAGAAAAAATAAACAAAGAGAAAATGCAAAACAAAATACAATACACATATTCAACTAGAAGTACATATATTTACTTGACAATAAATAAAAACAAACATATGATACATAAAAAATATACATAAATACACATATTCATACCTATTCACTGGAAGACAGGATTACCCCGGGATTAAATATCCCGTTACATTAAAAATGTTGTACCAAATTAATTCCAACTGCCATAAATTCCATTAATACCTTTAATTCATAAGCCAATGTACACCGCTACTTTTATATGGCGTTGGCGGTTGATTTTTTTTTAATCCATTAAGTACTGAGTAAACTTTGTGTAGCAAATATAATTAGGGCACGCGCATCGGTGACGCTTTGATGGTTTAAACCGTCGAAAATAGTATTATAAATAATCCTATCACGTACATATATATCTATAGAGGTGGTACTGAAATGATAATACTACCTTCCGAGATATTTTCCTTTATTTCCACACTTACATATTCGTTACAAACTAACTGGTTAACCGATAGTTAAAGAAGTCAATTGAAATACAGCAGTAAGACCACAGACAACTATTCAGTTTGACTCCTCCAGGAGAATTGTTGCTTAAGTGAATACTTTCCATCTCAATCCCAGTTCATTACGAAACTCGGTCGTTAATCCCAACAGCGCCATCACGATATCACGTTATGCAGTTTATAACTGAAGAGGACAGAAGAAAGCTGTACACAATCTTGAGTCCACTTAATACTTCTAGTAATTACGAGGATTCGAACAACATACAATGCTAGTGCATTATAATAACAATACATTTTTGTTAGATTCCGCAAATCGTGTCGTTTGTAACCGCCCTAAGAATTGCCGTTTACACAAGTTACTTCATACCTCGATCGTCATTAATGGTAAACATTTTGGTCAGTAGCGTTTTTGCCTTCGTCATTGTAGCACTTTTTGCGTAATCCTCCTTGTTATCGATGGCGAACATAACAGTACCTAAGGATTTCGACTACGACCTCTGGTCCCAGTTTTTAACAAGAAGTCTTGAACAGGAACCAGCCTGGGTTAATGCGCTCTTTGTAACCGCTATGCTGGTGATATTCGTGGTCAGCATCATCGGCAATCTCCTCACTTGCATCGTCATTTACTACGACAAAACAATGCACACTGCTACAAATTACTATCTATTCGATTTGGCTGTATCCGATTTGATAGTGACCTTCGGTATTTTATTAGAAGTATACGAATACCTGACGGATTCCTATAACTTCGGCAACATCGTGTGTAAGATGCACTTCTTTTTCATCGTAGTGTTGTGGAACAATAGCATCTTGATAATGACAACTCTTGCTATAGAGAGGTACATAGCGATATGGTACCCAATGATGCTGCAGTCCAAGCCGGTTTGGCGGAGAGTGGTGAAGGTAATTGTGATGGTTTGGGTCATCGCTATCGCGGAAACGGTGCCAGAGATTTGGACGGTAGGACTCGTGAAGGGGAATAAGTCTTCAATATGCTACACTATTCCTACTCCGTATGCTCGTGTAATTAACGGTATCCTGGCATTAGTGACGTTCGTTGTTCCGCTCGTTGTAATGGTATTCGTGTATTCGATGATAGCCTTCAAAGTGAACCATTCGGAGAAGTCCAATCCTGATGATATGGTGTTCAACCATCGCGAAAATAGGAGGAAAGTTAACAAATTAATTGGTAAGTTATCATTCTTTGTGAAATTATTTTAGTGTGATTGATATGATGATTTTTGTGACAGTTTTTATTTATTCAGTTGTATATTTTCCGTAATTTGTTTAGGTTATTTTTCACTCTTCCTTTTTTTCCTGATTTTGCTTGCTAACTTATTGCGTGATATTGAAATATGCTTTGTATGGATTCTTCAATAATAAAATAATAAATATTTCCCTTTGCCAGTTTTACGAACACGTTCAAAATAACTAACGATCAATAATTGACCTTCAAATACTTTCGTATTTATGGTACGGGTTATTAATTTCTAAAGACACTCACTTAAATACTTATGTACCAAATCTATAAATAAATATCAAAGGGAACCAATTAAAAACGTAGACTCCAATGATGAGATGTAATAATTTATGTGTTCATTTTTTGTCACGACCTGTATACAAGAACATAATTATGTATCAAGTACAGGCAGCTAATATGACGTGGACTGCAGTCAAAGCACTAACCTAATTGCTCAATAGTGTCACTGGAAACAGATCGTGGTCAAACACTTAAAAAGATCCTTCTTGGCCGGCAACGCGTTGGTGACATCCCTGGTGTTGGTAACGCCCATAGGCGACGGTGATCACTTACCATCAGGGAATCCGTCTGCACGTTTGCCTGCTTACGGCATAAAAAAAGATCCAAAATTTATCAATTGATGTTCAGTAGCCCTGACGACGTCGTTCCTGGTCTGCTGGCTGCCGTTCTTCACGCTGAGAGTCCTCTTCTTCGCATGCGACGTCCACCAGTTCGCGCATTTATTCGAGGTTATTACTTTATTAGCTTATATAAAAGGTTTTCAATTCGACTGTTTTTTTATGTGTTACTTAATACCTTTTAACTTTGTACCGTATTTGAATGATTCTTTTTCTAAGCGAAAGTTAGTGCTTTGTCATGTTATTGAAATTTGAGTGACATCTGACGAATAGTTTTTGAGTTAGCCCTAATTAATATCGGGTTATTTAATACGACGTTTTCAGTGGGAGTTGGTTTTTGTTTTGTTCATTACAAAACGATTATCTTAATATACAGGGTTATTTTTAATTAGCGCATCACCTTTTGCAGGCAGCATCTCTTCATCAATCCCAACAACATTTGTTCTACGACTTTTTTAAATTAATAGTTTTTAAAATTTTAGTTTTCCCATA
>DWJN01005237.1:0-11648 GCA_018248895.1 Carystus phorcus
CACGGAAGCTCTCAACAAATGTTTGCCACTAGCGGTCACCCATCCAGGTGCTGACCGCCCACAGTTGCTTAACTGTCGATCGCTTAAAAACGACACGAGCTAACAGACTATGAGCGCGCCTGTGTGTATAGATATTATTATAAATAAATTTTAATACATATAGTTAATAGTATCAGTCGTTACTTTGCAAAATCCATTGCTTTCAAGTTAGTATTACGTCTGCTCTGCAAAAATCCGCAAGCAAAAGTATACAGTATTGGACATGCGTAGCATCTCATTCCCTCCTACAAAGGAAGATGTCGAAGTCACGCGAAGCAGCCCAACCAACCCTCGTAAAGTTAACTTACCCTGATGATATTCCGTCTTGGAGCGAACCATCATATATTTTGTTCGCGAATTGTTGCAAAGTAAACTAATACTAACTAGAAAATCTTAATATAATTTACGAATTACGACACTTAGTTTTTTACCTTGTTTTTTCTATTACATTAAGTACTTAATTAATATTCCCGTTGTCGAACTTATGTAAGTACATACATTACATTAAGTACTTACATACATTAAAGGTACTTTTAATGTTAAATCAGCTTGTTTGACATTAAATTGACACTAACTATTTTGTGAAATATGTATTTACTTTATTAATTTATCCTTTTCTATCGGATCAAATTATGAATTTAAACTATTCTGTAGTCTGCTTAAACGCACACAAAAAAATTCGTTCATCCGTTTAGGAGAAGTTCAATACGCACACTGTACAGAAAAATGTTTTTACGTCTGTGTATCACCTCAGGGTAATATACAGATATGCCCCTAAATCACTTTATAATAAAACAACTACAACATGGAACAACAAAATTCAAAAATTTATGTATACTTTACCTGTACATTTTTTGTGGAGCAACGCGAATTAAGATGGCGCTGCAAGAGTTTAAGATGACTGAATACATACAATATTAAATAAAATCCATTTAAAATGTCATGTTTGGTGTGTTCGCAACAAAATTTTGGAGAAATTTGTAGTGCCATTTTTTTAAAAGGATAAGAGCTTTTCAGTTTCGAGTTCTTGGAATAATTTCATACTCAACCGTAACCTACAAAATATGGTAGTGTTAAATGAAATATTTAATTGATAATACACGAAGTAGACAATTAAATAGATAAAAGAAAACTTGTCAAGGAGCATTCTAATTTAAAAAATAATGTCATAAAATCTAGTAGCGCCACTTAGTAGGCGTCTATCGAGTTGTAAAATTGTAATGTACTTACTCGGGCCTCTCATTAATCACTCCGAGTTTGACCAGAATACGCATAAGACGGCCGTTGTCGAACTCACGGGCGAGCTGGTCTTCGAGGGCGTCAGCTCGGCGTTCAAGGGCCTCCACCTATTTAGAAATGTACCACCGACATAATAAAACAGCCTATTTTCATTATTCATAAAACATTCTGAGAAGTTCAAAATATCAAATCATCAAAACAACCAACGTATATACATATGTACATACATAGTTTTACTCCTTGTTAAAGTGTTATATATACGTATCACTTGATTCACTTGAATTCGAGATTGTGTAATTTATGTAACTATCCGATAAACGAACAGACGAGTGGTCAAGCTTTTAAAAATATTTAGAATTTCAAATTATACATAATACTACTTGGTAACTATGATACTTTTAGATTGTGTAGATTAACAATATTATTGTTCTATTTTATCCTTCAATAAGGGCTAATGGGAACAGGTACTTATATCATGTTATAAAATATGTAACGAAATAACACTATGATATTGAATTATATTTTATTATAATACGTCACTTGTTCGATAGAGTTAATACGTCAATAGAGTCATAGTGACATATAAGATTACTAAACATATTGTCAAAGGGTACCTGGGTGTAGAATCTTGCCCCAATCATCGGCATGAGATCAGTGACGGTCCGACGAGGCTGTGTCGTCGACAACAAATACCTGAGAAAAGTATAATATACAAATACTACAGTACTTTTACAGTAGTATACATATAGAAGAAAAAAATGGTTTCGGTAGAAAATGTTTTAAGTTGTATAGGATCGATTATATTTGTGTAAATATAATTAGAGTTTAGGATTTTCAATATGTAGGGAGTAAGCCTTTACAAATATACCATTTACATCGCCAAATGCAGTAATCACAAGGAAATAATTAAAAAACCTCATGTTCGCGGAGGTTCAAAATCAAATTTATAATTTCAACCAACCTCTGTAATGTACGGTAACTTTGGTGTTATAGTGACAGTGTGTCTATAAATTATTTTAAAGTTGAATCAAACGCATACATAATAAAATTCTTGAGATCGGGCGAGTAGGTGCGTGCTACGAGGTCCATCGAAGCGGGCAAATTGTCGCAGTGCAGAGTGCGGCAGGCAAGCGACAGCGCGAGCCGGCCGAGCGCCGTCAGATCATCTTGCTGAGCCTGCACACAACCATAACTAACCGTCATCGACAACAACAACACATTCAGCCTTCAATCATAACACATTCAGTCATCAAACATAACATATTCAGTCATCAACCATAACATATTCAGTCCTCAACCAAATATTCAGTCCTCAATCATAACACATTCAGTTATCGACCATTACACATTCAGTCATCGACCATAATACATTTAGTCACCGACCATAACACATTTAGTCATCACCCATAGTTATTCTTCAAGGTGTATAATATGTTTAACCGACTTCAAAAAAAAGGAGATTCTCAATTCGTCTGTATTTTCTATGTGTGTTAATCTAACTTTTTACTGGGTGTACCGATTTATATGATTGTTTTTTATTCGACACCTGATGCTTGTCGTGGGATCCCATACAAACTTTAGTCAATTTTTGAGTTATCCCCGATAATGCGCATTTACACCTTCCCAAACAGTCATTTATTTAAAATTTAATTAAATTTTTCATGCCTTTAATGGTGTAAGTTTTTAAAACTTATTGTGTGCTTGCCCGTATGCCCTATATTTATGACGTAGCCATGAAACTTTTGTAATACATCATTACCTGATTAACATCACTAGCGTTCGATAGCAGGGAGTCGGCGGCGGCGCACCAAGATATGCGGACCCGACAACTATTCATTATCACCTTCGTGGGATCGAGACTCCTGGAGAAAAACACAACATCCAATTACTACGCAATGCACTCAGCAATTTAATTGAACACCAACACTAGCCCATATACCAATTGGACCCTGTTAAGCAGAAAAAATCCATCAGCATTTTTGTAACTTTGAGTAAATCTACCTTTTTGAAAATCGGAGGTGTCATGAAACATAACATGTACATTTTTTTAAAGTAATATAATAGTGCTTTTTCATTGGAAGAATTTCTGTCACTGATAAACTTGATTAGTAGATTATGTATGTAATTCGATTTCATATAATATGTTGACTGGATCTTTTCTCCTTAACAGGGTCCAATTTATTTGCATCTTAAAAAACCTTAGTATTAATATGATTCTTTGCATGATAACATAATCAAAAACTATGTACTGAATACAAGTATATCTTATGGTAAAATGCAAACATTATACACGTTAGTTGCATTCTCTTTAAACTCTTAATAAATACAATATTTTAATGCTTTAAATGCATTTTCCCTTCGTTCTTTATTCAGTTGATCTCTAAACGTTTGATCATTTATTGAAAAAAGGGCAAAGCTAAATACTAGGCGAATTCTTGCAAAGATTAAAAAAATATACTTGAAAATTATGAAATATGAGTATTGATTGACGATGACAACTTATGGTTATAATAGGAAACATTGAGAAACTAAAACTACTAAGATCTAGTTCGGTCGACCAACAAAACATCAACAATTTCTATTGTAACTTATAAACTATGTGACCGATCGATTTCTGAACAAAGTTGTTAAAGATTTCACTGATCTATATCCAATACTAATTCAGATCCATTAGAGACAAATAAATAAAAAAACATTGATTTATACATATCTTATATATAAAATTGTCGTGTCACAATGTTAGTTACCATACTCCTCCGAAACGGCTTGACCGATTTTTATGAAATTTTATATGCATATTCAGCAGGTCTGAGAATCGGCTACTATCTATTTTTCATATCCCTAAGCGATAAGGGTTGTGGACCCCTAACCCATGTTTTTTAATTTTTTTATAATGTGGCATTAAAAATACAACCCTAAATTGTCACTCGTCTATCACCCCTTTTTGGTAATAGAAGATTTTTTCTACACTAAAAATTCCCTAGGAATATTTTATGTGTCATAACAACGTTTGACCGGTCAGCTATTAATGTAATAAAATAACATATTTCACCGGCGACCCAGTATCATTAAGCGATGATTACATCATTATTTCGCCTATAACAAACATTAATTGGACCCTGTTAAGCAGAAAAGATCCATCAGCATTTTTGTAATTTTGAGTAAATCGACTTTATGATTAGTAGATAATGAATTCGATTGCATATAATAATGTTGACTAGATCTTTTCTGCTTAACAGGGTCCAATTTGTCTATGACAAGCCAAAAGACGTCATTCACCGCACATGACATCTATTTACTATCAATACATCTAGCTTCCGTGCACGTTATATCTGTGCAGCTCACACAAATGGATGTATCGATGCAAGTTGCGCGTCAATTGACCACTATTATTCGCAATGTACGTTACCCGTGCAGTTATTTTGGTCTTGCGTTCTATTTTCCTATTATACAAACACATTTGTCGCCATGTCAACCATTAGCAAATCTACAGTGTTGCAGTCCATTTTATCGATGCATTAAATACGTTAGTGTTAAACATTAATTAATCATAATATCTTATAACCTAAGATGAACTTGTTAATTAACGATGTGTTATTTTATCGCTTTCATGCTTCATATGATGTTTTAATTTGTACGCTTATATTAGGCTATGTTACATTTACAGTGAATCAGACCTGGTCAAACAGTTAATCTGATATTCAAACCATTATTGATATCGTATAAAAAATATACGTGAAGATGCTAATCATAACTTAATAAAGCCCAGAATAGGCTTAACGCGGAAAAATGGACAGCTCTCTTGAGATAGTTCCGAACGGAAAAGAAGTTCTTAGCACCGATTTCATATTTAGATATACATTTAATAATTTGATTCCTCAGCGGATGTAATTCGGTAATCAACTGTTAAGGGAAAAGACATCAAGATGAACATTTCTGAAATTTCGTTTTGTTTAACCGCTCTTTCGCGGACAAAGTCGCAAGCAAGAACTAGTTTGTTTATAAATAAATAAACACATGAAGCGCTCATAGCGATCGACGGAGTTAAGCAACTGTGGTTGGTAGCTGCATATGTGACCGCTAGTGGCCAAATATTTCTTGAGCGTCTCCATGCTTCGGAGGGCTTGTTAAGTCATCAGTTCCGGATGTTAACGTATTTTTTTTACACTATACAAGTTAATGCTTGACTACTATCTTGAATGATGGTTAGCAGAGATGCTCCTTTCAATGGTGAGGGCACTAACTTAGTAGATGCCTATTTACCTTGAAGACACCATTATAACCTAATAAATACATATAAATAATAGCCTTCAAGTCGTGTCAGAAGCCTTCGGGAGACCTGAAAACAGTAGCAGATACCCGTGTCCTATTATTGTGGGCTTTTTTTTATATAAAAAATAAGTTAATTTTTTACTACTATCCTGCCTGATGGTAAGCAGAGATGTAGCCTTGGGTGGTGAGCGTACTAATTAGAAGATGCCTATTCACTATTAGAAGATGCCAAGTCACCTACATTATAACCCAACGGGAACACTGACGCGGGCAATTTATTCGACGATTATTTAACGACGAAGAAATGCGTGAATATCGTGCTGGAGGGAGGTTAACTACGAAAGGATGGATACCCGCCGTGCGTCGAGTAGTTCGGTGGTGGAAAGGAGAGGGGGGGAATTAAATCGTATAATTCTATGCTATTACGGTTTAGTCGACATTGGACAGATTCACTGTCAAATCTATTGTCAAACGTCAATTGTGTTGCAGAAAGCATTATTATTCAGAAATTATTCGCTAATCAACGTTTCAGAAACTCGAATTGACTTCATAAAACTTTTACGTTAATATGCGTCTTATATGAACGAAATTTTGACGAGCCTTTCAAAAACTGGCGGTTATTATATTATTTTGAAATGTCAATCTTAGTAGGTATTACATATATGTTAAACTTAAATAATAACCTACACATAGTTGTAGGTACATTTTTTTACAGTTTACTAATACAATTGAATAATGTTAGCTAGGTTATCGAACTTTCTAGAACTTTGATCGACTGTTGACGTTTTCTAGGTTCAGCGTCTTTTGACAGTGAGCACGTTGAGTAGATCCCAGCAATGTCTCTGGTGGAGTTGGCCAGTGCTCTCCGCGCTCAGTATCATCACGTGCATTAGTGGACTTGCGATATATGCCGTATACAAGGACTGTGACCCGCTCGCTGCTGGCAGAATAAGTGCGGTAAGGACGTAGAATAATGATCTTATAAAAACTGGGCAAGTAAGCGACAAAAATAAAATGACCTAAGATGTTAAAACTATGTTTTGCATAATCACCCATTTTTCTTTTTATTAAAGTCGTAAAATTAATTGATTCATGGGTGAAATCAATGAAATTAATTGATGCTCAGTGAATACGATTTTTTTTCATGTATAATTGACAAGCAAATCAGATGATGTTAAGTGTGTTCCGTAACATCGAAGACTTTACGGACGTGTTGCCGATCAAAAATAAGTTAGCGACTCGCAGTTATTCTAGCTTTCCGATGACATTATGATTATAACAGACTTAACAGTCGATTTGATAAGGAGAGTGGTAGCTAGCCAGGCGATAAATATTCTAACAGTATGCAAGTATCTTTGGGAATAAATATATAAATCAATAAAGCGATACACTCATACCTCCACATTAGTATAGTACAGTATTCCTTGTATTATGGGTGCCATGGATAACACAAAGACAAGGACAAACATACAGAGACCCAGAACAGAAATTTGAACTTATCATTCAATCTGCCTTGCTGGGAATCGCACTCAGGATCCTTCGAATAGCGGTCCGGTATTGTGACTATTGCACCACGCTGGTTGTTAAATGGGTGGTGTTTAGCGATGTCCAACAGAATTGATGTGGCAATAATCTTGTCCACCACGAGCAAGTAAGGTTGTTTCAAGGATGAAAATAATATAGCATTCCTAATTTAATATTTTTTAATCATGTATTGTTTTGTAATAAATACGAAGTGATACTGTGATACAATATTTTTGGTACATGTCAGAAGCCTTCTAAAAACATAGTAAAAAAATAGTAAAAAAGAAAACAGTTGATAGCGTAGTACATTGATAATATTTCGCGTAACACAAAAATATAACTTGGTTCTGAGATTCTGACAAAGGTTTTGTATTAGAACAGTCTGATCATAGAACCGTGACAATATCTCCTGTAACACAAAAATTTTACTAGGTTCTGAGATTCTGACGAAGATTTTTTATTTGAACAGTCTGATCAACTAATGCCGTACTACGTGGTGGACGCAATGCGTATAGCGCCTGGACTGGCTGGACTCTTCGTGGCCGGTATTTTCAGCGCGTCCCTCTCCACTATATCAGCATCCTGCAACGCTCTCGCTGCCGTCACGCTAACTGATTATGTCGGCCGGTATTTTAAACGTCATACAACCATACATACACATGTACACAATCACACATCCTTTTTTTCGAGAATATTGTGGAGGTCACCAATATGATAGTGCGTGTTCTAATGTGGCCAGGTAACCGGTATAGTTACGATGATCAGGTGTTGAATATGATGGAACACACGAATGATGCGCACGAGATTTGATTTCATAGTAAATTTTATTTGTATAAATATATAATAAGGCGTCCGTGTCATGTTATTTAAACCGATTAGTGTTGCGTAATTGATGACATGACATGGTTTATGCTGCTAAAATATATTTATATTATATCGTAGCGTTCATAGCCCGGCGGTTTGGGTCGATCCTAAGCGATCGACTGAGTTAAACAACTGCGGGCGCAGTCCTTATTTGGATGGGTGACCGCTGGTATCAACAATTTCTCGTGCGTTTCCTTACTTTAGAGCGCACCTTAAGCCGTTGGTCGCGGTTATCGTAAATTATAATCGTCAAATTATTTCAAAGGCCTTTTGGTAACATAAATACTTCCGACACTTCGATTGGCCAGTAAACTTTTTATCAATCTGCACTGGAGCATCTTGGCGGAGTATGTTCTAGGCCTCCTCAATGATGAGGAGAGATCCGGATGAGGATGCCCTAAAGTGGACCATGGTATTGGTATTGTAATATTAAGTAAAACATCCGGGCTTTGTTATCGCGACAATTTTGGATAAATTTTATCAATAGTAATAGGTTTCCTTTTTTCACATGTGCAATATTAAACATGCTTTGAATAAGAAAGTGAATGATATAAGCATATGTTGATTCGGAGCTGTGAAAGTTAGTAAACAAAATTAGCTGCAAAGTAGGTTATGTTCTTGATAATTTCTTTTTAAACCGGTTGTTAGGACTATAATTTATTACGTTACAGGAAAAAACGGTGTTTTGAAAAAATATAATAAAGAAGTTGAAGTAGATGTATTAGTAGAACAATCAGAGGTACAAGTAGTAGAAGTTATGAAATAAAGCGCTCATAATGCGCTCTCGCGTTGATCCTAAGCTATTGATCGAGTTAGGCAATGGTTTCAGAGGGCACGTAAAAACAATGGTACGTTATAGAAAATCGCAGTCGTCGAGTTATATCGAAGGCCTTCAAGCTTAAGAACTTCCGACACTTGGTTGGCCACTAACTCCTCGACCAATCCGCACTAGAAAACCCTGAAGTATACCCTAGGCCTCCTGGGTGATGAGGACAGACCTTGTATTAGGCCATTAAATAGTTCAAGGCAATACACATTATTTTTCATTTGCAGATGGTGCAAAGTAAATCCGTCATACATACCCTGGTTGACCAAATTGGCAGCTTGCGCGTACGGACTAGTGTTTCTGGCGTTGGCTTTCCTTGCTGAGTATCTTGGTGGGGTGCTACAAGCTGCGCTAACCATATTCGGAGCAGTCGGCGGTCCGTTACTTGGGATTTTTACTTTGGGAATGTTTACTACATATGCTAATGAGACGGTAATATAATATCCCCACACAATGCTACACATTAATGACGCTAAATACACGCTTACTCCCCACACTAGGATTCCCTGTATCATGTCATAGATATGCATTAAGTAAGAAGCCCTTATTATATCACAGACAGACTCCAATTTTATTTATTTGTATACCTAGATGTCAGAAATTTTTTACTTGAAAATTTTCAAAGTTGTGCGTATTATAATTTTATTGACACTTGCATTGATGAACGAAAATATCGTGATTAAAACAAGAATTGTATTTCGACAGTTTTTAATGACAAAGTTATGTGAAGTCAAACGTGGGGTAACTTATGATTCTTGAAGGGGACCCTAATTTAGATTTAATTGTCATGAATTGGTTAACGATTTTCAGGGTGTATCAATAGCTCTTGTAACCGGTATGGTAATGACTCTTTGGATGAGTTTCGGTGGTCCACGTCCACCCATACCGAAACTGCCCATTAGCATCGAAGGCTGCGCACATAACGTCACCCTGGCGCATTCTCTAACAACGAATAACCAGAATGATTACTTTTACTTGTACAAGATCTCCTACATGTGGACTAGTCCGGTAAGATGTGTTTTTTATGTGAATAGCTGATAAACGAGTCGATAAATGAGGTTATTGTAAATGGTTATGGCCACTTGTGTACATCAGCAAACCCAAAGGCATCATTGATACCGTCGGCTTTATATTTGTATACCAATTGAAGTTTGCTGCGAGAAATATTAGTACATATCCTTGAAATAATTGTCGGTTTTAATTATAATAACGTTGTTCCAAATTTAAATATATATAAAGTGTGTTACAGACATCTCTACACATTATAATTTGTAAAAACGATCTGCTCTAATATAACTTCATTGTACTCAATATGACTGTCTGTGTCCAAAATAAAAAAAAAAATATTAGTCGACCAATAATCCCAAATTAAGCATACACTTTCCTAGATGTCGGTTATGTGGTACAAAACAGTCCGAATTGCGCCGGGGCTACAATGACGTCACATATAAGTAAAAGTGAGTCCGCCGACTATTACTCTATTTTACTTGAATGTGACGTCACCGAAGGCAATACGCCATATTGTTCATACTAACGTTTTGGCGGGTTATTGAAATAATGAATTTGTAGTTTGGATTTTATAGCAAACACATATCTGAATTAAAAATATTACCTTGTAGGTTCATTGGCTTCTTAACTTATCAAATAAGTCTTGTCCTATGACGTTTTCTGACTATCGACCCATATCCATTCTTCCGTTCCTCTCCAAAATCCTTGAACGCCTCATCTACCAACAACTAAACTCTTTCCTTTCTCGAAATCATCTCCTAAACCCACTTCAATCCGGTTTCCGCGCCGGCCATAGCACGGCTACTGCACTCCTTAAGATCACAGATGACATAAGAGAAGGTATGGAGAATCATGAAGTAACAGTGTTAACATTGTTGGACTTTAGCAATGCCTTTGGTACCGTTGACTTTGATATACTTCTAGCCCTACTACACACTTTTAACATATCTCCACTCGCTATTGACTGGTTTCGCAGTTACCTGCTAGGTCGCCGACAGCGTACGCAGTTCAAAGACTCCTTTTCAACTTGGTCTACTATGCGTGCTGGTGTACCACAAGGTGGCGTTTTATCTCCACTTCTCTTCGCCTTGTTTATCAATACTATCTGTACAGACCTCACTTCTCTTTATCACCTATACGCAGACGATCTTCAAATTTATATTAAATCTGCCGTGGGTGATCTCCCAAATGCCATCAACACCATTAACTGCAATCTGGCTAGAATTTGGAATCTTTGCAAATCTTTCGGCCTCATAGTCAACCCCTCCAAAACGCAGTCTATTGTTATAGGAAGTCCGAAGATGTTGCACAAAATTGACTTTGCTAATTTGCCACCCGTTGTCTTGAACGGTACTATAATACCATTTACCGACACTGTGCGTAACTTAGGCATCACTCTTGACCGCCTTTTATCCTGGGCCCCTCAGATCAAAGAAGTTAGTCGGAAGCTTTTTGCTGCAATAAGTCCATTGCGCAGGCTGCGCAGTGTTCTGCCAATCCCTACTAAAGTTGTCCTTGCCCAATCGCTGCTTTTACCTGTCCTTGACTATGCTGATATTTGCTATCTGGATATCACTGAGGAGCAGCTTAATAAACTTGAGCGCCTTCAAAATGTATGCATACGGTTTATTTTCGGGCTTCGAAAATACGACCACATCTCCGAATTCAGATCCAAACTCAAGTGGCTCCCAATCCGACTTCGCCGGAATACGCATATACTTTCCACTTTGTACTGTGTGCTATTCAGTCCTATAAGTCCGCCGTACCTAAAGGAACGGTTTAACTTTAAATACCAAATGCATGACCGTCACCTCCGATCCACTGAAAACTTGTCCCTTTGCACACCTTCTCATTCTTCTTCTTTCTTTCATAAATC
>DWJN01005238.1:0-11648 GCA_018248895.1 Carystus phorcus
CCAATGCTCTTAGAGATGGTAAGAGGAATGTTCTGGAACTGTGGTGCCATGACAAAAGGGGTTTTTTTAGCGGTTAATTTGTAATTTAATACGTTATTTTGTAATTTAATACGTTATAGATGCCGTTGGATTTTGTATTTTGTTGTGTGAGAAAATCGTGAGACCCTTTAACAATTTTTACAGCGTCTGCGCCAGTTAAAATTTACAATCTAGAGCAATAAACTTATACGTCGAGTTGTTGAACTGAAATTATCGGAAAGAATTATGGAACGCTTCCTCAATATTTTCCCGGAATCTCAATTGGCCGCGATCGAAGCGTTGTGTCCTGCGCTACCCGGGGACTGTGCCTGACCCCCGCCCGGTCGTGCGCTCGTATCGTTTACCGCTACCAATTGTTGCGTGTAACCTATTTGGTAAAAGGCCTAAAGTTCACTTAGTGAATGGGAATGTATTTTTGAATCTGAAGAACTAACTGGAGTCTGTACTAGAATTTCTTATTCTGCAAATCTTATTGTCCGTTAAAAATCTGAAAAAACCTCACAGAATCAACTCGTTAGCTATAGACCATATTATAAAACGCATTTAAAAGTTGAGAATCGTATTGACATTCTGATAATGAAATGAGTGTTAGAAAAATTTGAACACATCTATCATGATACTATTTGAAAAGTGTCAGAAAATGATAAACAGATAAAAGTTGCTGTTTGTGTTGGTCGTCTTCTCTCAGAAATAAAAAAGACTATCCGGGTTTATAATTATATTTTTCTCATTATTAATCTCCGATAAATTTATCTGCAAGACCCTATAATTTCATATGGCCCATATGATTTCATATGTTAACTTATGTCTTACGTTCTTACGAGTAGTTCATGATAAAAAATAACTAAAATGCCTTCAATCGATTAATTTCCTGGAAAGGAAACAAAATAATTTACTTCGGACATTTTACTTCAATATACAAACGTACGGATTTAAAAAAATATATATTTTTCGTTACAAGCCGATTTCTTCTTAGCCGAAATCTCAAACCCGTCTTTACATTCTTAAATTCACCCTTCACTAAAAATATAATTAATAATGATATATTAACTAACACCATAATTGTCGCTTAAAAGTACAGCGTACGTATACATTAGAAATTTGTAAATTGCCGGTAAAAATGCTCTTAAACCTTTGTTAAGATTAAACGGCGTACTAATGCTGACCCTCGCCCTCGATCGTGCTCTCCGAATCGTTCGTACCCAATCGTTTACTAGCACCGATTGTTACTCGTACCTGTATGTGCAATCGTAACTAACTGCATAATTTGTTATAATGGTGTCCATACTGCTTATTTCGGTATAGTTCCTGTTATGTCGTTTGCTTACATGTTCACATTCTTCAGTCGTCAGCTTTGAAAATATTTTATATCGAAGCAGCAGACAATATAAGTGTATATCAATTTAAATAAGACTTCAATATTCAAAAAGAAAAGATCCGTGCGTAAGTGTGGTAAGTAAGTTCACGCATTTTGAAGTAGTCGTAGTAATTTTACTGTATACATAAAAAAGATTCTGTCTAAATCGTTAGAGCGAAAAATAGATAAATAATTTTACGATAGTTTCCTATATAATGTAGTTAAGGTTGGATTTTTGAAAATGCCCACGGGACCGAAAAATGGTTTTTCTATATTTTTTCGCTTTGTTTTATTTCCGTTACTACACTACTTAAAAACTAACATATAGATATTTTAAATTACTCTTAAGACAAGAGATAAGGGAAAATTATATTATTGTTTTAAATAAAATTTTAAATTAAAATAGTGACTAAGTTATCAAAATAACTAATCTATTTACGTTATATTTTTCCAAGGGAGAAGACTAAAAGGACTCATACTTGCGCATAAATGTTGCCTTTTTCCGAAAAAATATTGGGGCACTTTCTAAACCTATACAAGCATATCTGCAAGCAGTTGCTAAAATGCAAATAAAGTCATGTCATAGGCCCCTGACAAAAACCTGAAACCACAAAGTAATATCTGTTTTTATGTTGAGGAATTAAATTAAGGCATCCAATAAAGAACCACTGACAGTCAAAATTGCAAAATAAAAGTCGCGTTGATTAATTTTGAGACACCTGTCGCGCGCAAATTCATTTCATTAAAAGTTTTATTAAAATTCTTTTTTGCGTTGTCACGATCAAAGCTTTGAATGGATTCTCTTTTTTGAATGTCGTAGCGCAAAAAGTACCGTAACGGCAATTTTCGGCAGAAATGGTAACCACAATATCTCGTCAGAATTACTAGTTGACATTTAATAAATAGAAAATGCTCTACTGTAATTGTATGCAAAGAATTTAATTTGCCTTGAGTACTCGTAATTCATCTATCATTTTATTAGGAAATCTAAAATAGTGATTTCTCTTGTAACACAGTTTGCCTTAAAAATTTAATTCAGGCAGCATAACAAACGAACTTATTTTTTATGTCCATAAAAAATAACTTATGTTCGTTCAGTTTTATTTAATCCTTGTTATTATTATTTCCATGAGTGCCGCGCATGCAATAGCCGCGGGTTGAGTTTGCGTCCGTAGAAAACTACTCGTTGAAGTCTTTTATTTGAAACTTGTTGGCTACCCCATAAAAACAAAAATAATTTGTTATTGATTGATCTACATACATATGTACATACATAGATTTAAATTAAATTAAATTTAGCCATCTTCGTCTCCCCACTGCCCTAAAGTTGACCTTCAGAAAATCTTTTAGCATTAAGTCCACCTTTTTTCTTTTAATTTTTAAGGTTCAATAAAGAATTAATAAAATAAATTTGACCATAATTGCAGTACATGCAAAGAAAAAACAGAAAGTCTCCACGTAAAACATGTGTTATTTTATTATCATCGACCGCCCTAAACTTACGGATACGATAAAGTCATAACAGTGTGTTGCAAGTTGCGTGGTGAAAGACATATATTAGTAACAAAGTAGAAGCGTTAAGAAATGACGTGAAAAAGAGGCTGTTCCTGGAAAGGAATCAAACGAAGCGAGTCTAAATATAGCGCAATATTTCTATTGGTGTATGCGCACCCGAGCTTATCGCTCTCATACACGATTGAAGACAAGTACTCGCGGCGCGCAAAAACCTTCGTGTATACCAACCCTAACGGTTTGCAGCTTAAGGCAATCTTATAGTATTTTTTACAGACTAATTAAAGTAACTCACATAAAAATAACATATAAAATTGAGGTAATTGTAAGTTAGCTACAGAGTTTGAGTATTGTATTAATATTTAACAATAAAATTATTAAGATTGTACATACAAACATTGGGATTTTACTTTGATTTCGTCCTTTATTTTTTTATATGCTATTAAATTTTATAAACAAAAAATCCTTGATGTTATTTTTGTTTTTTAATTAGCTAAATATATATTTATCTACTTAATTATTTTAATAAATCAGCAATAAATATAATCTTAAAGAAATTAGTTTTGATTATATGTGAAAATCACTGTAGGTACATAATCGTAAATTAAATATAAATTCAACGCGAAGGTTACATACCTTTGGGAAGGGTTGAAATTTTTCAAAAATTAAAAAAATCGGCAACAAGCGTCACGTTACAATGTTCAAAAAAATTCAACACCCAGTTCATGAACTTTTCACTGGTCGTATATCACAGGCGGGGCGCACAGTCCTCAGATCGCCGCGCACGCTACGTTGGTCGCGAGCTTAGTGTCGCGGCCACTCTCGACGAGACACTGAACTTGCCGGAGTGCGCCCCAACGGTTATAACATAACACGTCTGACGTAACCTTAACCTTGCAAGAAGAAGAGGAACGAGCCGCCGAAGGACGGAGAGAGAGAGCGATAAGGCCGAGAGAAAGGGAGAGATGCCGCGGCGGCCGGACGTCGCGGCGTTCGGTCCGAGTCGCGCCGCTCGATACATCCATTTATCGATGCCTATTATCCCTTACATGCTCGTATTGCCAGTATTACTGCCTGTGATCTTCGCACACACACTTTTTCCTTTTATCCACTACTAAATGTAATTAAAACCATAAAGCGGCCTGTCAACGGTTATTGACTATAATGGAAACTTGCGGATTAACTCATTGCGAACCCTAGTTAGTTTTTAAGCACGACTTAAGCGAATTTTCCAACTTGGGGTTTGGAATTACCCGATCTTGAATATTTTACTGATTTATAAAAATTTGCAAAAATATTGTTGATATTTTACTGACCGTATTATAATGCCCCCTTTAATTTCAATCGAAAATTCAAACCCCCTTCCTTCGACATCGTTTCCAAATTTAAAAGACTATTGAAGTGTAATACGTGTATTGCACTAAGTTGTTGGATTCGTTTAGTGGAAATATCTTCTAAAATTGCTTGAGCGTTCCCGTGCTTCGGCGGGCACGTTAAGCTGTTGGACTCTTTTATTATAATAAATAACCTGCTACCTAGGAAGCATTCGTGCCACCTAAAAACTTCCGACAACCATTACCTAGATCAAGTGTTATTATGATTCAAAAATTCATCCGCAGAATCTTCAAAACATAATCCAGGAAAATTACACTAGCACTTAAAATATTCAATTACGCTTTATATTGTTTTTTACATTCGTCAACTTTTCGAAAAATAGTAATTCTGATATTGGATCGATTTTGTCTCCAGTGTTGTTATAACATCATAAAGTGCAAGGAAAATTTCCCGTTTAATGTAGGTCAAACCTACAGGCGACATCTTGCCTACCGACATGTTTACTTCAAAATATCGGTTATGCAGATGACCTCTACTTTCAATAGGTCACAGGGTCACGGTAGATTATGCGGTTTGTTATCTTAAAACCTCGTGGAATACTCTAATGTGGGATGATAATTGTGCTTTCACTGCCGTCGTACTCTTATCGTGTCTGTTACAACGGGCTGCACTGCTATGTAATTTATACACCATTTATCATTGTTCAATAACCTTGGTTGTCGATTGATTGCCTCTTAAAGGAAGTTCCCAAGATTATTCACCTTTGCATAATTAGTTGTTTACGTCTACTTCCCATCAACAATATTCTGAATGCACGTTCAACGAGCTTTAGAATAATTAAAGACTCGCGCATCGTTGAGTTCGAACCTTAACTTTGGAGAACTCCGCTTCCTTTTTTGCCGTCAACGCATCTATCCTATCAAAAAAATCTCGTTATGAAGAATAGTATCCGTTTAAATTCTTCTACATACATAAAATGAAACCTCATTCTCTGATCAGTTCATTTTATTTACCTTAAACGTGAAATGAACTAAAATATGCTGTTCTCTTTTATATGCCATTGGCCTAGTATTACCAACTCCGTTGACATCAGTGTGCCCTTTCCAGCTAACCATTTGTTTATATCACTTTCCCACGTACACATACAATGTTTCATTATTTGACATACAATTTTTTACCTTGACTTACCCTAAAAACTTTCAATTCAATAAAAATTAAAAAAATAGAAACTTTCTTTTTCATTTTTTTTCGTTCAAACTTTTCCCATATGTCATATTCTTCTAGTCTCGATTTCACGATTCTATCACGCATCGACAAGAAATTAATATGAATGTAATCAAATAATAAAGTAACAACAGATTCATTCACGAGTGTTATCATCTTTATATTTATAATAAATCATGCATGTTTTACAGTCACTGCAACTGCGTGCAAATTACTGCTATTTGTCTATGCTAAAATCCTATGGAAAGATAAAGGTTTCGCGGAACGCACTAAGCCGTCGCGGCGTCGTTGCTTTCGCTTGCTACCCCTGAACAATAGAATTAACAACATACATACTAAACCCACTGACGGAGAATTTAAATGCAGTACACGCATCAACTCGACAAATGGAGAGAAGAGATTTTGTGTGAAAATAAAACGAAACAATAAGTTCGTTTGTACTACGTATAAGTAGTTTACAAGTTTATAAAGAGTCGTAGTGTAATATTCATTTAATAATCGAAATCGGATTTTATTAAAATACTAGCGGTCTCGGCAAATTCTGCATCATAAAAAAGCATTTTCTAATAGATCGATTTTTTATTCTAAACCACTCTCGACTCCACTTAAACACATCCAAAAAAATATCACAATTGGTCCACCCGTTTAGAAAGAGTTAGGTAACATACACACGATGAGAAGAAGTATATTTATACAGATGTTTATTTTATCGTGTTGGTGGTTTGCTGATGAAATCTGGTATGTGGAGCCATATCTAAATATTTAACAAAACAAGGTTGACCTACCAAGCAATCATTAATTAATATATAAAATGTTAATTATCTATAAATGGACATCTTCTCTAATCTACAAAATTAACTTTCTCAATTCCTTATCATTTATTAACAAACGGATAAAAATAGAGTCATTATAAAACTAAGCGCCAAGTTTTGTCGGCACTAAATATACACGTCAGGTGATAATGTGTTAGTAGTTTTTCTTAGTCCGCTTTTGTTGTAATTTGCGGTAGCCTTGTATAGTAGCTCTCAGCGAGCTAATCTTATAAGTCTATTATGGGTAAATGGAAAATAAAAGAGTTATAATTATCATATATCGTTCATGTGCTGTAAGGAGTATCTTTTTTTTTGAGGTAATAAAAAATGTTCAATGTCATCTGTCCACTAATAAACGACTGTATGTGTAGATTTTATATAAAACATCTATTTTTTAGGCTATCATTATTCGATTTATAAATGTGGGAAGTAATTAAAAAAAAATACTTTCATATTATAACTAAATATACCAGCTAAATAATGGACTTAAATGTTTTACATAATATAGAGTACAACAAATCACGTTATCGAATAAAACATCATGTAATTGTGACTCACTGTGATATTATTGCATTAAAGACAAATTGAATCATGTAGAAATATTTATGTCGGAGAAAATACAATTTGTCGCAATATCAAGAATAATAACAACACGATATGAAACGGCACAACTTTTCTCATAAAATAATCTCTCTGTTTGATAAAAGTGGTTGTAAGTTATTACCTTTGATTTCCAAGTGAACTATTGTTTGAGATATTCAGAATTCAATATTCAATTGGCCATAAAGTACTCTGTAGGATTAAATTAAGGATTAAATCTTCTTTTATTATTTTTATGGACCTAATAGAAACCAACAAGACAAATGCTTTACATTAAGCAAAGTCAGTACGCTATCGTATATATTTAACTAAGTGTTTGAGTTTCCTTTTTTTTTTTTTGGCGGTTGGGATATATTTTTAGCAAGTTAGAAATTATGAGTCGTTGAGCTTCGTGGTTCGATTTAATGTTTGTTTTATGACACGTACTTTACTTAACAAACTCAAATAGGACGTGTGTTTCCCTATAGTTGATCGTTTTTGTAAATATACATAATTATTTAAATTGTGTCTGTGTTTGTTTATTGTTCATTTACAGTTTTCGTATTCATAAAAATATTATTATTTCTAAGCATAATTGAAAGATTGAATGTTATTGCGTAAAATGATTGTCATTTTAAAGCTTCCATGTGTGAAGACGCCGTGCAATCTCAACGTTCAGAACCCTTTCATGGTTTATCTTTATTACTACTCTGTTTTTTTAACTGTTTCCAGCCACAATTTCCTTGATGAAGTCTCCATTCACACGCTCCAAGTCATTCTAATCAAGACGCTAGTGCTCATTTTTTATGCGTTCATATGAACCAGGAAATTTTACCTTCACCTCGCTCTGTAATAATTACGGAATACGCACTTACGTTTGATCATAGCTTACGTAATGTATCATCGCGGGAATTGATAAAATCTAAGTGAATATTACATAAATTTAATGGTTAGCATATTTGCAAAGAGATTTAGATTCAGTTCATAATTAGCACTAGGGTAATATTTAGCGCATATCTTAACTTTTTACTGAGTGCACCGATTTTGATGATTATTTTTATATTCGAAAGCTGGCGCTAGTCATGTAGCCCCTTTAAATTGAGTGACATTTGACGAGTATCTTTGGAGTCATATCCAATTATGTGCATTTCTTTAATGCGTAAAACTTCGGAAGTCGGAATACTGTATTCGGCGTATTTAATTAAAGTCGTTATACTTTGTTCATTAACAAAACCATTATGAATATATTATGGAGACGTTCGGCCGTATACACCTGTTTCTTAAAAATGATTTCCTTCACGGAAATAAATGATAATTCATTTCAGATCAATAGTCATCTAAATAAAAAATGCTGAATACTTATCAGGATTCGAGTTTTAATTCTTGGTCGTAGAGACGATCAATATCGCGACGTTCAAGTCAATAGGCTGTTTTTACTACAATTATTCGTTCCATTATACTATCTGCCTGTACTACTCGGATATTATACATGTGTTGCTAAAATTATGGTTCACATTGGCTAGAGAGCTAACGTTACACTAACTACTTAAATCGCTCACCACTAATGACTTATGATTTTAATTCCTATTATTTTAGTGCACGTTACTTTTTACAAGTCTTTACTTTCAAATATAAAAGTAACATTAATACTTGAACTCATCAATCTTCCGTGTGACCCCGCCGTGTCGTAATAACATGTTAGTTTGCAATTAATTGATACACGATCGAAAATTAAAAGACTGCTTTTTACAACGTTGGACGTACTTATTTAATATTCGTGAAATCGATATTAACCTTTTTTTTCATTTAGGCATTATACGATGTTAAAAGATGTTTTTTTATTTGACGAGGATGAAACGTCGAAGAAAGGATGAATGATATTATGTTAATTAAGATGTCGACGCATCTGAAGATGTACGCGAAGGCTATAAAAAGGAACAGGATGCATAAAATCTTTCCAAAATGTAATTGTGTTTCAATTTTGAAATTCCACATTTAATTGTCCGCGTGGACAATCTTTAATTTACTACCTTCTTTTTTCTTTTATGTAATGTCTATTTTGTTTTGTGCATGTCATGGACCCCTCTATATTGTTAAATATCTTGCTTTAAATTTACGGTAATAATAGAGTTATCTTATCCTGACTTTAATCTGTTTAAAGAGGAAATTATGATGTAGCTATACATATTTATTACAAGTGCATATTACCTTTTTTTATAAAGAAAACAGCCTATGCAGTTGCATATATAATAGTTATTCTACCATCTTTCGTTGCTCACAAATATCACAAATCAGAGATGAAAAGTAATGAAAAACCGATCTCTGATCCTTGTAACTATTGGTAATACGTTTATTTATAATAAAGTTCAGTACTACAAGTAATATATGTGTTTTCCTTATTTACTTATAGTTGTAGTAAATTTTCGTCAGCGCACTTCCCTCGGCTTGTGGTAGCAATTAACTTTCAAATAATCTTTTACGTACAACCAAGATACGCAAAGAGTGCCTACGCGCGTTCATTACACCTAATTGCATCGTAATTATCGGCTATTCAAAGCGGTATACGGTGGCTATGCTGGTACATAGACTGCTTTTGTTTTACTTTCATATACCTATTAGATACTACAAGGTGGTTATTAGGAATACATATTTGGAAAATAAACAAGAATGAGAGCCATAGAGCAGGGCAGATGGTGATCAATTAGCTTTTATAATAGTTTGTAAGTCAGTAATTTAATAGAAACTGTTTATTGAAGACAAGGTTTATAATAAATTTTTCGTCTCAGTCGGTCTCTCGTGAATCAGGGTGATAGCCATCGTAGCGCTGTCCTTCCACTAAGCTTCGCCAGGCTGTTTTGTCTTAAAACAGTCATATGGACTCATGACTAACATACATATATTGTATATATAATATATATCTACAGTATATTCATAATTTATTATTATGTATATTTGTTTCCCTTGTTTCTTTTCCATTTTTATAATACATGTACCGCCATCGTTGTTCTCTCA
Organism: Carystus phorcus; assembly: GCA_018248895.1. Lineage (NCBI taxonomy): Eukaryota > Metazoa > Arthropoda > Insecta > Lepidoptera > Hesperiidae > Carystus > Carystus phorcus. The sequence goes on from DWJN01005238.1 coordinate 9,871, forward strand.
CCTCCCGAAGGTTGACTGGTAGAGAATGCTCTTAGCATTAAGTCCGCCTTTGTACCTCCACTCTTTTTAAGGTTCAAAAGTTTAAATAAATAAATAAATAAATGTTTGATCTCATGGGTCCGGCGATACCTCTCTTTTCTTTTGCCGATTACTATCTACGTATACATAGCGACAGGCTACAGCTACGGGAGCGTTGATCGTAGAAAATCACTATTAACCTATAGCTTAATGTAAATTGAAATATATTACACTAAACTGTATTAAAAATTATTCTATAAACTAATGAACTTCATAAAACACCTTAATTACGGAAGTAGTAACGTCTGTTAATTATTAAGTTGTTACATGAAGTTACTGAAAGACATAAAGCACCTTTATGCACACTTTAATGCGGCAATCATAGGCAATAGTAAGCAATTTGAGATAACAGAATACTTCACATTAAAAGTTAACATGTAAAAAAGATTTACTTTATATCTGACATTTCCGATTGACATATTCGTATTTTATGATTCAACGAAGCAAGACAACAAGCCTAATGCATTTTTAAGTGACCATTAGTATGACAGATTTTGGAGCAATAATCAATTAAGACTAATTGAAAAGTTCTTTATAGCTTTTATTTTCATAGATAATGAAATGTAGTTTTAAGTTTGTATAAACAAACCATTATTAAAAGACAAAGTATGCCATGGTATTAATAAATCCTGATAGTAAGTGATCTTAGAAAAATCATCGGTAAAGAACTCCCAAGGCGATTTTCTTACTTACAACTACAGAGACAACACTTAGTCAGATACTATTGTTTAATACCATATATTGAACTAATGTCCAAGTAGTCTGGTCATTAAAACAATTTCTAATTTGTTATCTTTGGGCATACGAATGATTTTCACATGAGGTTTAAATTAACAGTATAGCATTTCCGTTACTTCGTATTACGAGCGTTAATTTTCCCATAAAGGTTTCCCGTATAGAGCTTTAATGTTCCCTTATACTAGGTTCAAGAAATATTCAAACTTTAATAAATCAAATGAATTAATTAAGTTTAGCAACTGAGTAGTTAGAGCTTAAAATACGAATGTACATATGTATATACATTTTTGTTTGGAGAAAAAAGAAGCTTCACGGTGCTGTTTAATTATTACCAGAAGGTCAACTAAAAGACCTATTTGAACCATATACATATATAGTTGATAGGTTACAGAAGTCGATTGATTGTAATATGAAATTTTGGTATATACATAACATGCACAAACCGTTTTATAAATTTCTCGTCATGAATGATAGTAATTATTGTTTAAACGACGTCGTTTGACACATTATTATTTACCTTTTGTTCGTTCCGAATTTTTAACGGAATCAAACATTTTTGTGTAGTGTGGGTGGCATAAATTAATACAACTAAAAGGTCACATTCATATTCTATAACTTTAAAATTGGTATCCTTTTAATATGATCATGTCTACTTCGATAATATGCAGAAAAAATGCGAGTAAAGTAAGTTAGTTCTTATTTCAAATGATTATGTGACTAAGTATATAAATCGTGCTATTTCATACAATGTATAGAAAAAAGATATTTGGCCACTAAAACTTAACCATGAAAAATGTCCAATATTACTTCTATGCTTTAAAAGTATATTATAGAATTAATGTATTGGGATGTTCGTATTGTATATTTAAATTTATGAAAAGAAGGCAGATTTTTTCATTGTGTACCACATGACCACTTCGAAAATTTTCGGCGTGGCTTGGTAGATCATTTTAAAAGCCCTG
>DWJN01005239.1:0-11647 GCA_018248895.1 Carystus phorcus
TGTACATGTTATGTTTCATGACACCTCCGATTTTCAAAAGGGTAGATTTACTCAAAATTACAAAAATGCTGATGGATTTTTTCTGCTTAACAGGGTCCAATTATCTAACTGTATGTACTATCATATGACTTTATAACCAGCGTATGAACTACGTAGAAACGGTCAGTCCTCGGATGAGATACGGACGCAAAGTACCATGTGAGAACGGCCGTCAAATGAGCATCAGGCAAGGACAACTTTGCATGACCTTCAAATATATAGGATTGGATTATAGGTTTAGTTAAAAGTTAGTTGTAGTCATTATCTGTTATATCATCTGTATGTGTAGTCTACCAATCTACGTTTCAAAATCCTGATGCCTTAATAAGAATAAGATTATTGTACGTTGAGCCTAGCTTTGAAACATTATAGTCATGGACATAATGTTACTGGTAATTTATTTCGATTGATGTTTTAAAATATCGTCGAAGTATTTTCTACAAAATCAAAATAATTTACCGTGAAAGCCTTTTTATAATATATTTATACTTTTAGTACAGTTCAACAGTTAGTGAATAATTTCTAATTCGTACAGAACTAAATGAAGGCTTCATATTTCGAGGCAATATATCATCTTTATTACAATATATCTTTTATATACTAGCTATATTTTCTACTAGATAACTCACCCGCAATGCGACGGTGGTGTATTCAGAGAGTCGGGAGACGTCCACGGTGAGTTTCCTCAACAACTTGAGCAACATTGAGGGTTGCATTGCTGACGTCAGCGCTACCAGGAAGTCGGATACCGCCTCACGCTGACCCTTGGTCAACATGCGGTTCTTTGACAACCTACAAGAATGATTTACGTGATATAATTTCATTAACATAAAAAACGATTTATGAATAACATCAACAGCAGAATTAATAATTAATCTGAATGTTTCTATATTTGAACGAAGGTACCACCTCTAAACATTAATAGCCTTGCAGTCGGTTAAGTTACATACATTAATACAAAGAAATTTAAATGATTTAATCTTCTGTTTTAAGAGTTCTTTTAGTAGTTGAAATTTATTGTGTCTATTCTCCATACTATTCATGAATTACTTTAACTTAGTAGCAATCAAGAATGGTTTTGAATTGCTTTAGCTTTGCCTATTTATATTTGAAAATTTATTGTAGAAGATAATGCTTCCGACCTCATGAGGCTTGACCCACTTGTATACTTTTAGATTCACTTGTATGCATACGTCTATGCTTTTATTTTTTGTACATACTCCTATATGGAACAATATGTTTCTTTGTCGTTAATCTAATAACATTACCTGTAGACTGTATGCAGCGTGGCGTCCAATAGACTGGCGTAGTTCTCAGCCTCGTTGTAGAAGTTGGCGTGCTTAATCAGTAGCGGGAGGATCGAGTTACCGATGTAACGATTCATCGACAGCGCCATGTCCGACTCGCAGCCGTCGTTCTAATAAATTTATCCAAGTTCAAACTTTATATTAACTAGCCGACAAAAATAAGAAACTTACAGTGCGTTCACCATCCAAGGCTGCATCTCTGTTTACCATCAGGCAGGATAGTAGTCAAGCGTTAACTAATTAAAAAAAAAATTAGAACCACCTGATGGTAAGTGATCACCGTCGTTCTTAAATATCAACAACACCAAAGTCATCACTAAAGCGTTGACATTCAAGAAAGAAGAGAGAAGAAATACGGTACTCCAGTAGTCTGTGAAAAATTCCCTCTCTTGATTAAGTTGAGAGCAATCTCAATTATAATATTATAAATGAGATAATTTGAATGAATTTTTCATAGAGAAAGGTCATATTTCGGAATACCATATAGGCATACTTTTGATCCCGGACAAATTTACTGGTCACGTGGTATAGTTGTAAAATTACTCTTTCTCGGGAAAAGCCGCGGGCAAAAGTTAGTTTATTTGTAAATTTTTATATAATCTCAACAAGGAATTTTACCATGAGTTAATATTAGCAGCATTCACTAATAGCTAACCAATGGGATTATAATCGTCCATTATTTTTGGTCAACAACCCATCGCCTGGCAAATTCTTTGTTTTTCGCTGATGTATTAGATAATATTGAATTATGATATAAAAGATATTCATGCTCAATTATATCAAAATAACAAACTCGACTTACCCTGTCCAACATAGTAGCAGCTCTCAAATCCGGCAAGAAAGCTTCTTCTAGAAGCTTATAGAACAGCTCCTGTGTCTCGATGCCGTACACCCGCTCCAAGAAGAGTCCCACGCTTTGCTTGTGTCCAGGGATAAGACCAGATGGCATATCTAGAAAAAGTCACATATGCTGACAAATTGTACTCAAGCTTGGATTCAACTCATAAATAACTCACTATAGCCCGCTTTGTATGGATCTCTCCTCATCACTAAGGTCTATAGTATGCTCCACCATGCTGTCCCAGTGCAGATTGGTTAGGGGTCAGCCAAGTGTCAGAGGATTTTAAGTCGCCAGAAGGCCTCCGACATGGTAAGTTACTTTAAGTTGTTGCTGTAAGTACGACTGCTGTAAGTTGTAAGTTATACCTGACTTAGGTCGTTCCTCCCCAGCAGCGGGATTGTTGAGCGTAAACCGAAGACTGAGCACGCCTTGCAGATCTTCCAGCGGCACCAGTGATCTTAAGATAGCACGCGCTCGGAGGGATTCGTTTTTGCCCTGGAAAATATAGATCGAATGAAAATTGGCAAGAAACATTTGTAAACTTAAATCACACCTGAACGCTTTGAAAAAATTAATGAATCAATGGAAACAGCACAAAGCATGCATTAAATTAGGGATACCTTATATCAAAATTTCTGGAAGTTTCTAATACATTAACCGAATTTAAACTCAGAATAATTTGCTTAGTTGTATATTTTATCAATACGAGTACCCTCCATCCTATTACTGCACTTAGGCACAAGTTTATTTGTATAACTATTTTATCTGGAGCTTTATTGCAGAGGAACCGTAAAACAAACTCCGTAAACCCTGATACTGACCACAGCTATGACGGCAGCATCAGGCGTATATTTTGCTTGTATCACGATTTTATCTGGAGCTTTATTACATTTGAGCCTTAATGTAAAACAAACTCCTTAAACCCTGATACTGACCACAGCTATGACGGCAGCATCAGGCGTATATTTTGCTTGTATCACTATTTGATCTGGAGCTTTATTACATTGGAGACTTTATGTAAAACAAAGTCCTTAAACCCTGATACTGACCACAGCTATGACGGCAGCATCGGGTGCGCACCGTCCGAGCAGGTCGACCAGCGTGCAGTAGAAGTTGAGGATCGCGGCGCCAGTGTCGATGTAATCTTCGTCATCGTCAGACTCGGGTAGCGGGTGACTGAACTGTTATAGCAAATTTGTTTCTTAGTAACCTTATATGTCTCTAAGAAATTCTTAATGAATAGCCAGTTGAAGATATTATAGTAATAGATGACTCAGTAGATTGTGTTATGGAATATATTTTAGAGGCACAAAGTAACAAATAAAAAATGGACGAAGCGATATTGTTTTTTAATTATTAAAATAACAATTTTGATGTCTTTGAAATAAGAACGAGTGTTGAATTATATGGATGTATTCATAGATAAATACTAAAATCGCAATAAAAAATTTGGAGGGTGTTGATGGCAGAGAAAAATTTTGGAGTAGTATTTTTCAGGCTAAAAAAGAAAAATGGTGAAAAAAATGAAAAAAAAAACAAATTTTGCATAGATACTCTAATCAACTACTGGTGTGAAATGTACTTTATGACTTATTCTCATATTTATCTACCAATATACAAACCAACTCATAAAAATGAGTCCAATTCCTTCAAAGGACTTTGATCGACTACAAAATCGTGGAATGAGAATTTTTAAGTAGCTCAAAAGTCATACTAAGATTTAGATTATTATTTAATACTTACATTAATATCTCCCTCTTGTTCCATTTCCCTAAGTTTCCTCCGATCAGCAATACGTTCGCTCATCTTGTTGGCGTCCACGATCGCTTTCAATAGGCCTTCGCCCTCGCCTCTCAACGCAGGTCCGAGACACTCCGGTCTTCTGATAAGTAGACGGATCACCAAATTTGCGTTTTCTTCTACACTTTCTCCATTTACCTATAATACCCATATTATTTCATTTGAGAAGGAGAAATTGAAATATCATTTTCGATATTATTAGTCATAATAATAGTCATAATTCTAAGCTATAAATAAATTATAGAATTTTGAAAAATATATTAGTAGGTACTAGTTTATTCACATGAAATATACATAGTAAATATGCGTACATATTTAAATTATTATAATATTTATTGAATAGTACTGCTAGTGTTAAATATATCATTAAATATGATTATTATTCTGTCTATACGTCTATCTGGGTATAAATGTGAAAACATCATGGTGAAATATTTCAATGCTACATGCTATGAGACTTTCAATCACTTACCCAAACACAGAACCTCAGAAAATCGAGATATCTTTCACCCTCGACTGGATCCCAGCCAAGGTCTGGGTATCCCTTCTCCACCAGCTCGGAGTTACTCTGCAGCCCGCTGCGGGAGAGGTACACGGCTATCTTCTCCAAGTAATGCTCTCTAAGGAATCAGAAATAACGGCGTTACTCACCATCATACACAACTTAATATTAATTTCAAAACATGTACTGAAACTGATTTAGCAGAAATTTTCAAGTTCAACATAATTACAAGTATACCCAATCTCAGTAGTAGCAAAATTTGACTTTCTAAATTAGCAGGACACATTTTACATCTAGTACGATTTTATAAAATAGAATAAGATGAAATTGAGTTTTATTTATTAACTGTTACAAATAATAATTCAGAATCGATATCAAAAGAGTTAAATGTATGTCTTGTCAATGTTCTATCTATATGATATTAGTTTATTCATACCGCCCAAAACAGATAAACAATATTGCAATTTTTTTCTCTGTAGTTTGGTTATAGTTTGATCATGTTACATTATGTTTGTTAACTTATTCCAGGACGCCATACAATTGAGTATGGTTTTCAACAAAAAAAAATCAACATACCTCAGTGCCAAAGCAAGTTCAGTATTCTCCATGAGACTGGAATAGGCAACGTCAAGCGGAGTGGATCCTCGCAACGAAGGTCTGGAGAGGAGGATGTTGGAATTCTCCAGCAAGAAGTCGAAATGATCGAACATAGCCTTCTGGTTCTGCCGGCCAGTCCTACAGAAGTAACATAGGAAACGGCAGCAAGCTACCACCATTTCATGAGATGTGTCCTGAAATATAAAGAATTTTTTAGACAAACATTTAGACAAGCCACCTAATGGTACTCACTAATTGGTTATGGTAAGAAGTTCGCTTTATCAATTCTATTATTTATCCTAATTAGCAGATTTGGCGAACTTCTTTTCGTCTAACAGTCAATGAATGATGAATTTAAAACATTAAAACGATGTTATTTTATTTATTGACGAATATCATATTTTAAAACTCATTATCCTATTCCCGATTAAGACAAATTCAAAGACAGTCTGTACAGTCTGTAGTAGTCTAATGTTTTTGTGCACGAGTTATCATTATAATATCATTTATTCGATACGTTTTTACATATAAAAGCAACGTTTGTTACAATGTTGTAGGTACAAAGAAATTATATTGCACCTTCTCTTTATCGTCGGCAGAGGGCGGCGCGGCGGGTTGCGCGTCAGACTGAGCTTGAGCGCGTCTGCCCAACGTGTTCATCATCACCGCCATCACATTCTCGTGCACACGAAGTACCCTGAACATATATCAATATATATGTATATCTATACTAATAACATAAAGCTGAAGAGTTTGTTTGTTTGTTTGAAAGGGCTAACGTTAAGATAGTCCGTAAGATACGTACGTAAGATAGCCCATTTATGGAGGAAAGCTATAGGCTATAAAACATTACGCTAAGACGAATAGGAGAGGAACAGCAATACAAAATATTGCGAAAACGGCAAAATTTAGAGCTTAATTTGCTGAGTAAACGATGAAAGTTACATAAAAATCATATATTACAAAATTGTTCCCCTCTAAAAGTTCTGCGGGTACGCACGGCCGCGCACGGCGGTATCCATCCCTTCGTTGTAAATATCCATCCAGTACGAACGACGCGCTTTGCCTCGTCATTTATAATACGTACTGCGAAGGAGTGGAATAAATTGCCCGCGTCGGTGTTTCCGTCTGATTATAATATTAAAGTCTTCAAGTCAAGAGTGAATAGGCTTCTTCTAAGTTAATGCGCTTTACCACCCAAGACTACATTATCGCTTACCATCAGGTGGGATTGTAGTCAAGCATTAACTTATAATGTATAAAAAAAAAAGTTCTAAGTAAAAGTCCGCGACAGCATATGTCTAGCTTTTAAGATTAACCCAATATAACCATTTTAATGGTTATCAAAATAGTTCTAAAATAATAATTTATAAGGCAAAACAACGTTTGCTGGGATCATTTAGTATTCAATATAACCTCTGTAGTTGACTGACAAACAACACGGTGAATGGTCGCGGTCCTTCAGGGTTCATCATGAGTAGGAAACTCACCTTGTATTCGCATTAATTATACTATACAATTCTACCATCTACAATAAATAACGCTACACACTCATAGACCCACCATGAGGATTCCCTCTGTCGTGGATGCCATGGACAATACACACACCCAGACCGAGAACAGAACCTACTCTGGGATATTGAGCACTGCACCAAAATGGTCCATGATAATAATGATCATGTACATAGTCCACAAATTCTACCATAATTACCTTATCAAGTCTGGATGTTGGAAGAACGTGTGATTATTGACGAGTTTCCTGTAATCATAGAGAATTAATTGTTAACTAAGAATGTTGACACTCGTCAAATTGAGACAACGCTGTTAGTTAATTAGTGAAATCTAACATTATGATGTATGATTTCAGTTTTAATTATCGTTAATAATCTCTTTACCAATTGACAAAAGAAAAAACCGACTTCAATTAAATACACCGTATTACATCATTCCAATTCCGAAAAAAGTTAAGGATAATTCAAAAACTAATCATCAGATGTAGCTGAAATTTATATGGGACATGATCACATGGGAAACAATCACCCAGTAAAAAGTAATGAAGACATAAATAAGAAATACAGTCGATTTCAAAGTATGGGCTGACTTAATAAGTCCAAAATTCTAATCGTGTCCAACCAATATGATATAGGATAAGTTTGTCTCGCTCACCAGAGCCTTTTCCTCATGAGTTCCTCCTCCTCCTGGCTCATCTGCACGGGCAGCAGTGCACGGATCTGGCTCAGACCCACCCACATCTCGGCTACATCCAGCTTCGTCTTCGCGTTGATCACGTACGTCTTTTCTAGGGCACGGATGAGCTCGCCCACCGAGTCGTATTGACGGACCAGCAGGCTGTAGAAATATTGTATCAAATATCAGAATAAGCATCCCTCAAATTTGTGATGAATAAACCTTTAAGATAACTTCTAACAAAATACCTACAGTATTTATAAAGCTCACCAGAAAATAATTATGTGCGGTTAATCTTGTCGAATTATAATAATATGATGCCATTACTAAATAAAACCTTATCATTTAAATTTACAAGGTATTATTGAAGTTTTTGAGATAAATTATCCAAATTTTAACTTGTTACTATATAATCAAGTCCTTAAGGTCAAAAATTGTAAGAAATACGGGAGACATTACATAAATATGTTAAACAACAAAGTGTTGATTAATACCTGAACATTTCCCTCACAAGTTTGGGCGTTTCAATGGGAGACTCCTCGGCCCAGTTGACGATCGTCTGAATCAGAACTTTCCGGAATTTCTCTTCGGGTGTCTTTTTCGGTGGTTCCTCGATCGCCTGAAAATAATTATTTGATTTAACTATTCAGTCTGAATTTAAAAAAGTAAGAAAAAAGAACGAAATACAGCTTCTGATTTCTAAGGAATTTAAAACGATATCAGATACGTAAGTGAATGAAATGCATAATTAATGATCGCATGAAATAAAATTTAAGAACCAGATTTTTATTTACTTCTGTATTACATTGATGATATTTTGGTAGGTATATGTAGATTCAGTGACTGATGAAATTCGAAGGTGCCTTTTTTTTATTAATCATAAGTTCATGACTAGAGTCCCACCTAATGGTAAGCGGTGATGTAATGTTGGGTGGTAAAGGGAGTTATCTAAAATAATTTTGACTGTACCTTAGGTTCCTCATTCTCTAATTCCTTCACAGTATTTATGATGTTGTAGAGCTTGCCGAAAGCACCTGGTTTAGTCTCCGGCTCAGTTGATTCCTGAAAATATTTAATAATTTACGTCATTTGGTCACACATCATTTTTTGACATTAACATCTAGCAAAAGATTTTTTGATATGATCCACGCATTGGATTAATAGTGTTTGCAAATTTGAAACCGCTTTATGAAAATTTGTATTTTAGCTAAGAACAAAATTTTTAACTTTCTTGGATATTCAATCCCTAAAATTAAGGAAATAACAAATTCAGGAAAGTAAGGTATGGTGAACATGGGTTTTGAAATCTATGAGTGTCAAACTATTTTCACAAAACTCACTTTTCCTAAGAGCGGTTACTCAATACATGAACAGCAATAGTATATCCCCCACCTTTATAGTTTATATAGGCTCGTAAACTGAAATAAGAAATACTTTACCTCTGCGTCAGGTTCCTGTAAGGCATTGAGTGACACATGGGCCATCAGAGTCTCGTGGAATTCGTTCATACGAGAGATCAGGTCCTCCCCGCATGGACAGTTTTCTGGGTCTTCCTCTTCTAAATGCTTGAAGCCTTGAAAATTTAAATACGATTTTATAAGTACGTATTACTTATACTTTACAATCATTCCAGCAAAATGGTGCGAAAAGTAATTTTAATACTTCGCTACTAGTCAGCTATGCCGTATAGAGGATATTTCTTAAGTATGCCTTACAGAGGATATTCTATGTTTCGTAAATGACTCACTCAGAATTGCATTCATCTGTTCACGCGGTGGACAACGGAATTCTCTAGTCTTTTTAGCCGCTACAGCACTCGGCAAGTCCGACTGTTTGATCTCGGTGTAACGTCTGAAACAAAGGAAATCGATTTTTATAATAATGACGGGGTGTTTCAGGCCATATCAGTATGTATAGAGTTGTGATCAAAAATATTCATTTACTTTTGATATTAAGATTACCCTGTAACTTATTATCGCTATTTCATATCAAGTACGGGTACATTCTACGCCTCATTTTAAATTGTTTTTTTTTTCTTACACTCTAAAGCATTTGCCTAAAACAGATCTTTTCAAGCATAAAGCCGACATTTATATACCACAATATTTTTAAATAAGTCCTCGACTATAATTATGTTATATAAATAAAAAGATATATAAATATTATAAAAAAAATTGTTTATGAAATTTAAAATAATGAAAATTCTGTTTGTTATAGCTAACAAACAAATAAATTTGTATCTGCTGCCATCTTATATGCTACTGCATTAATATCTGTACTATATACCTTAATTGATCCGACTGCAGGTCTCCGACAAAGTCGTGCGCGAAAGCGATGATAGACTCGACGCGGTGCCGCAGTTGTATATCGTTCAAATGCTGCAGCAAGTAGCACATCTGGAGTTTGGCACCCTCAGCCATCTTCATGTGCAGCAACCCTTTCCTGTGCTCGTCCTTACCTTCTGCGTAAACAAACGTAGCATTGTTACCGAAATTTATCTTTTTATACGAAGGTGGTTAATACAATTTTCGAATGTCAAAGACACCATCGGTTCAACAAATCCTAACGGTGAATGGTCTTGGAAAAAGCGACGAGAAACCAAGGAGTATTTTTTATCTACTTATAGTTCCACATATATATGTATGTTTTTTTTTGTTTTTAAATGAATGAATGTAAAAGGATTCTAACCTTTAACCATATAATCAGAAACAATTTCAGTTTACGGTAATTAATGCAACCCATTAATCTTCTTTCTTAAAGTAGTGTTATTTTCCACAAATTTTCACAGGTTTTCCTTTGTTAAATTAGGTGATAATTAATTTGTAAAACCCAAGACTAAGAAAATTTTTAATCATTGATTGACTTGAGATCCTTGTGTATAAAACCAACGTTCAAATCACTAATCGTTACTGCATCGCTAAACGTTAATTACTAACATCAATTTCGTTTTACAGTACTTACCCTTGTCGAAGGTGGGGTCCCATGTCTCCGGATTGGTCATAATGAGCAGTTTCTCTACATCTTCATCTCTCATCATACCAACGAGCAGTAGTCGGTCCGTCAGCTTGATAAGAGGTCTAGGGATGAAAGTTTCAATATTGATTCCGAAACTTCACTTTTGCATACAAAAACACAATATGATGACTTCGAACTTATTCCGGACTTAAATAAGTTAGATTATTAATTAGATAAATAAGTAGGTTTTAATTATTTTGTTTACCTTTCGCAACAACCAATTTAAATTAGATTCATAAATTTTGGATTATTTTATAATTATGGTAGCACCTGTAATATATGGCAATCTATGAATCTATAAATTTAGAATTTAATGAAATAAAAATAAATAATCTAAAAACAACGAATGGAGAAGCTAAAATCAATTAATTATAAATTTATATTAAGTACATACAAGAATAGGTTTTCATTGCTGCCCCCAACGGGGTCTCTGTTGTGGACCTGGTTGGTCTCGACGGCTTCAGCCAGCGCTTGCATAACGAACTCTCGAACCACCTCCAGCGGGAAGTGTGGAGAATACAAGTTACTAATGTCTTGGATGTGCTCTCTGTCGACAAAGTAATCTGTATAAATATAGTTGCCAGATAATAGTAGCGAGAATCAAGTTCACAGTACTTGAATGGATGAAAGAGTCACGGTTTCAATTCCTTTCGTTTGTTAGTCTTAACGGATCTATTTCTTAGGCGTTTGTAATCTCTCATCCATATTTGTTCTTACCGATACCAAGACGAGGTTTTTTGATCAACATTGTTATCAGTGTGGATTAGCTTATGTCTATCTGTGGATGTCTAATAGTGAATATTAATGGGTAGATGGAAGTATTTACTTTAAAAATAAACAATGTCTTAGAAAGTGGTTTGAAAGATCTAGTATAATTATAGTACTACAACATATTATTATATAAACTTACGCAATATCAGTCATTTTCATCTGTGGTCTCACACTTTCCGTTTGCAAGGACCGTAGACTATGACACATTTCTGGATCTTCGTACAAAGCCTTCAGCTCTCCACCGAGAGGGATCACAAATTCATTTTTGCATGTTTCCCTGTAAGTTTATATGTACATACAAAATCAGTTGTTACACAAAAAATGTGTCATATTTTCTTATATCATATTATCAATAATCAGAAATACAAATATTATTGAGTATTATACCCATAATACTATCGTAATAATCTGTACTAATATAATAAATAATAATAATAATAAAATCATTTATTCGGAGGAAAACCAAAAACAAACCAAAAACAGTAAATTTAAATTTAAATATACGGTTGAGAGTTCCCTCCGAAAAGGTCCATGACTCGGTTATACCGGTTTTCAGTCATGGCCTAGAGGGCAGCTCGGTCGGCTGCT
>DWJN01005240.1:0-11647 GCA_018248895.1 Carystus phorcus
CCTGAGATTAGCCCGTTCAAACAATCAAACAAACAAACAAACTCTTCAGCTTTATATATTAGTATAAGATAGAAGTATAGATAACAGTTGCCCAAATACTTCGAATAATCGGTTTATTCTTTAATCTTAATGTCCAATAAAAACTTCTGCAAAAAAAAAATTAAGCGACTTTCAAACGAAAAGCTATAATATGACACTGAAAAGGGAAAATAATAATTTAATCAAAACCTGAACTTGAATACAAATTATATCCGCTACTTTAAATGACTCTCACAAAGTTTTGTAAATTTATTTAAGGTAAATACAATATAAATAAACTGTATTCAATACTTTCTTGAGCATAGACTACTAATTAAATTTTGCGGTGACAATGTAGTTTTTTTAAATAGTACTAACTGATGTAGTAATAACATAATTCCTTACTATAGATGCCAATCGGTCCTTCACTACGGAAAAATACTTAGTCTAGTGGCAAACTGGAACGTGTTTAATAGGGAAAATTAATTACTTCGCAAAAATGTTGCGTGATTTGTAAATCTGATATAATATAAAACCAATAAAAGTTAATTAATATCAAGTATTGCCTCCGCAACACAAAACTCCGATTTTAAAATGAATTAATATAAGCTCCGTCTCATAAACAAACTTTATCCGGATTTTGTAATTAAAGAAATTGAATATTCAAGTTTCGATACCGAACTTTAACCGGGAACGAGTCAGTTGCGAGTTTTGAAAGGAACACAAAATTCAATTTGAGGATGAACTTCTATCGAGAATTTTTATGTACGGAATATCTTTCTTTTTAAAGTTAAAATTTTGCCTTACAAGGAGAGAGATTATTAACAAATTGGAAGTTTACAAAACGCTTATTATTATTTTATAAACATCTCATCTTATAGTTGCAACCAATTTTATAGAACATTTTTAGTACATAAAAGTAGTCTGTAAATTGGTATTATTAGCTGAATATTTTGTATTATATTAAAAAAAATAATTACATATTACACAAATTAAAAAAAAATAGACACGTTCGATTTATATAGTTAAAAAAAAAATTTACTCTGTACTTTAATCTGGTGAAACTTTTCATAAAATATAGCTTTACTTTAGTGTGTAAAATTGATGTCCGCAAAGCTGGTAGCGTAATTACTATTTTAAACTTGTATCTTTATGAAGAGAACGTGCGCGAGGTATTTACGTTAAGTAACTTTTAAAGCAAGAATTTGTTATAAAATATCTTATCTAAAATGTATTTACGTACAACATGTACATCTTACAGCTTAAAGATACAGGGATGTGTCGTAAGCGGTTTAATTGTCAATACCGCATTTGTGATGACTTTAATGTCACTGTTGTCAATGGATGGCGATGTCCACTTGCCTTGCTTTTTTTTCTTTATATGGCATTGGTGTAAGCTCAGCCAAAGATGAGTAAGTGACGGGGCAAAAAAGTAAAAAAATGTTCAATGCTTTACGATTTGGCGTGTCATCATTTCTTATATGTTTGTTGGTTGTTATTGTATGCAAAAATTAAATATATTGTCGAAAAATTCTGGTTGCCTAATATACTGGTTGCATTCAATAAAAATGTATATACTACTTAAAACAAAACAAAACAAGGGCCACCTATGTATTGACACTTTTATTCAATTTATTTCCTGAAAACAAACTTTTTAAAAAGAAAAAATAATAGTATTCAGTCCTTTTTGTTGTCTAATAAAAGCTTTGGTGAGTATTGATATTATGGACCTATTTGCTGACACATTAAACTTAGATTAAAAAAAATACTGGAAACTCTTTTTTGTTTTTTGTTCCTTTTTTAACTTTGTTATTCTCCGAAAAAATATCATTATTTTTAATCAAATTTTTTAATTATTATCTTGCAGTAATGATGCAACATATTCGTAGAATTTGTTACATTTTTCATTATATTTGACTGGTAGAGAATGCCACTAGGCATTAAGTCCGCCCATTGTACAAAAGTTGCAATAAAGAGTAAAATAAATAAATAAACAAAATTATATTTTAATTTAAATTAACTTTTTTAAATATTAAATTAACATTTAAATTAACACTAAAACATTGTTTTACCACTACATACTTAGGTGCTGTATTTATAATGGCATTTTCAGCGTAATCTTCATAGTATACCAATAATACCAAGCCGCTCTTATTTTGTTTTGAGTAGCACATTTATCTTTGCTTCGTACGAGAGAGATAGACTAGTAGTTTAAAATTCGGCACTTACAAATAAAAGCAAGATTTAAATTTTATACACATTTAATATAGGTACGAAGTTACGTGTTTGTCTACATACCTACAGGTTGATACTATATTCAAACCCTGTGTGAATAAAAGTAAAACATTATATTGACATTGCAAAATTTAAATTTCTTTTCCGATAAACGGCGTGGAAATCGAGTCCAGAAACTTTAGTAAAGTAGGTCCGACCACAATCAATTCCAACCATCCATCGATTAGCCTTTGGACGTCCACTGCTGGACATAGGCCTCCCTTAATTTGCGCCACTCCGGTCGCACTGAGCCTTCTGAATCCAGCGGATACTCGCCGTCTTCTTCAATCAACTCAATAAAAATATATTCAACAGTATATATGTATAACATTTCATTCATACATTTCCTTTTAACAGTAAGTTTTAATAATCTGCTCCTAACTTAAAAATACAACGTTAACTGTATTACTAAAATAACATTACTAACGGTAACACTATTAGATAATATGATTCTTCAGCTCGATTAATTCCTAATCCAATTGAGATTTAGTCTCATCATTGCATTATACACGAGGCATTAAACAAGAACTAAGATCAAATCAGAGGGCGGTAATAAATTCTAAGAGTTTCGCCGGTCACAAGATCCCTAGGGATTGCAATATACCATTTGTCTTGCCCACATGGAATTGGACGGAGCTATGTAATTTTCCTACTATGTCCTTTAGAATCTGCTGTGCGGCAAATTTGAAGATAATGCAGCAATTTTGTCCGTCCGAGAGAAAGCATATTAGTTTGCTGGGATCTTTTAGGTAGATAAGATGCTTGTTAAAAGGATTTAGTGACGCTCGAGCGAGAATATTTAGACATAAGGAATTTTCTTTGTACATTTCTGCACTATAGAAGGGTTTGGCAGAATGTTAATGATATTAACAATATATTTCTAAAAGGACATTCATTAAAATGAATTATAAAATTATTAAACTGAAAAAAGTAACCTTTATTTGTTAAACTTACAGACCTTTTTCTCTTTCTGAATCCTTAAATCGCTAAATTGATACACAATATATTAAAAAATTTGTAGGTAATGTTACTTTGTTAAATATTTTTAAAATACGTTGTGTTCACCTAAAAGTTTGTTTGTACAAAAACACCTATTTTATGGAATTTAAATAATGTTAGATAATTTACCATTCTCTCTCTAAAGCAATCTCAATAATTTTCGAAACTTATTCATTTGAAAAATTGGACAACAAGATCAAACGATTCCTTCCTGAAGACGTTTATGGAACTCAACCTTAAATAATTTATTTATTAATAGGCTTACAAATTTAAATTTTTCTTACACTCAATTATCGAGAAGAGAAAAACGGCTATACTTTTATAGATCATAGGTTTCAGGCGTTTTACCTTAAGGAGGATCAATATTCTACTTTCAACTTTGCCGAAACGATCAAAGAACAGACTTTTTTTTCTTTCAGAGATACATGTCCATAATAAAATGATTGAACTTAATTTAATTCAGTCTTCAATATCAATAGAACCGCAGCCGTCAAGAAACGCAAAGACAAAGGGGTATTCGTTAATTAAATTGCAAAGCTTTTACGGTTTTAATTTAATTGATTTATCGTTAAATTAAGCGACATACAGTTGTCACCGTATCTTATAGTACAGGCAATATGCTAATGGTTTTTTAATGACTTTCATCAATAATTTATCTTCGTTGTCAACATATACAATGTATGTGTAAGTATGAAGACCGTTGAGGCTACATCGCTCGTAAAAGTGGAATTGGTTAGACTTCAGATACCTTTGGGAATATTATATTTAAAACACTCTTGCATTCATTCGCCGAATAAGTGAACATGTACTTTTAAACGTGGGTACCTAATTCGTAAAATTGGTTAGATACGTTCCGAATACATCCCCGACTATGATGAGTTGGTGCCAATTTTTTTAATTGAGACATCTACAAAGGCACCTACTTCCTAAGCAGAAACCTTCGTCAAATTATTTTATTCCTTTTGAAGGCGGTTTTCCTTTTTTGTCAAAAGATTTTAATGTACAACTTGGTCAACAATATAATTTTTTTTGGAAGTCTGAGAGTAGCGCCAGTGGTCGAAAAGGTGAGAAGAAGCCGATTGGCGTGGTACGGGCATGTAATGCGGAGGGATGAAAGTCACATTACGAGGAGAGTACTAGATTTGAAAGTGGACGGATATAAGGGTAGAGGCATTGTGTGAGGAATGACATGTCTATGAAAGGAGTGAGTGCGGAGCTGACGAAGGAATGAAGAAGAATGGAAGAAGACATACTGCGCCGACCCCAAGTAATGGGATAAGGTCAGGGAAATGATAATACAGGTTACCTTTCAGTTCCTTGGTTCAATTCCCAGCTAGATATTTGTATGATGATTTTAATTTCTGTTAACGGTTGGGTGTGTATTGTCTTTCTGTGTTATCCATGCACTCACGACACGAATTAATAGCGTGGGTTGTGAATGTGTAACCTTATTCACATTTATTATTTTAGCTTCATCGGAAGGAGATACGGACGACGAAATAGAAAACGCAATGGAAGAGATAGCAGCACGAATAGAACGAGTCAAGGATCGGAGTCCTTCCTCGGATGTGTCGTTCGTGAGAGACGAGCGCTTCAAGGGACACGTGACGTTACTAGACACTGACGAGGATGAAGATACTGACGTCGAGGATTACGTGTCGGTTGAGGAACGAATCGATCCGGAAAAGGTATAAAGGACAGACGTTATTTTGTACGGACAATGCGTTGCTAATATACCTGTTGTATAAACTTCAATAGGCAATGGTGGCCGCTCATTATCAGTCATTCTCTGCTAACGTAAAAAAACAGCAATCTTTAAGGTGGGTTACAAACATTTAGCCCAAAAATAGGATAAACAATCGTGTTACAAAAGTGAATATATAAGCCAGTTAAAAATTAAATACAATGTTTGTAGAGCGTGACTCAATATAATACAAAAATTTTGACAGATTATAATTTTAACCAACCGTTACCTTAACGTGACGAAGTACAAAATTTATTCGCAGAATAACAATTAAAGAAGTTTGAGCGACTTTGCCCATAGAGCGATTACACTATTTTCTCTGTATAAGAAGTCGCCAGATGTTTATAAACTGTTATTTTTAGGCGTTACCCGATTTCTTTGATGGCTACACGTTCGTTATTAGCGACGAAGTGGTAAATACGACGGAGCGAGAGTTGCTGGCTCGATACGTGCGCGCTTTTGGCGGACTATTGATACAGGTAAATATGCACGTATAGTAAAAATGCGAATTAATTAGTAGATTAGAATTTGCTTTTTTTAAGTATTCTGCGTTTAAATATTCTGCGCTGGTCATTTGCAGTTTAAAACAGTGGCGATTTTTTTAAACTTAAACCTTTGAATCCACCTTAATAAATCCACCTGAAGGTGAAGTGTATTCTGGTGGTAAAGCGCATTAACTTAGTAGATGCCTATATAAAGAATAACTTTGCAGGAGTCTGAACTAGACGAGGACACCAAAGTGGACTACATGATTTGTACAGAAGGTATCACGAAGGACGAAGCAAAGGGCGGGTGTAAGCGCGTGCGACCGAGCTGGATACTAAATTGTGGCCGTGAACGACGTCTGTGCGCACCCAGAGACATATCACTAATGACATAGAGATGAGAGCTTATATTTGAACAAGTTAAGCGTGGAGTTGATACCTTTGGAACAGCCATCTGAGTATAATCCACGGGTACATGTATAAAATATAAAGATCGTAAGCACTCATACCAGTTTAATTGTTTAGTATCCACAGTGTTAATTAGTATGATCCAATTGATATCTTGTTCTAAACAAATATTTGTATGTATGGAAAAAAAGTAATTTTGATCCAAAGTACTGTGTATAAATAATGATTCTCAAATATTCATAACTTTGTATTGTCGTTAATTGTTATGTTATTTCAAGTGACATGTGAAAAGTAATCAATAAACTTTATTTTGTTATATTCTTTTTTATTAAATGTAGCACTGAATTTTTATTATGATTCAAAGTTTTATTGTTACCCAAATTTACCCAATTGACCAAGTACTTTGTTTTTATTTAAATGATCAATATCAATAATAAAAAGCTGTATAATAATTTTGAAGTAAAAGAAATGAATACAAAATGAAGTGGTTTATTGGAATATTTACTGACTTAACAATATTTTACATATTGTACATCACATTCACTGTGACGTCAGCAACGTTAACTTCTCGTTCAACTGCAACTGTGTTTTAATTAGTTGTGCCAGTGTCACCACCTGTTAAAACAGAATTAAAAGTCAATTTTATATCTCTAAGATTAATATAAAACAAATCAAGGGTTCATATATTCCAAATGAGTCTTAAGATGCTGTCATTCATTGGTTTATTAACCTTTAAAGTAAATTTAGTACTTATTGATAATCTTTGTTTGATAAAGATGTCTTTATACCTTACAAATATTGAACAATCTGCTTCGTAAAAATTGATAATACTAGTTACTACAACAAATAACTGCATATGTGGTAAGAATACTGACCATAAGCAAGTCCTTGACACTAGAAGCAAAGGCGTCAGCGAAGGTGTCCGCAGCCAACGTGGGAACAGAATGCACGAGCTGCAGTAGTGCGCGCCCTGCTGCGTTGTTGGGCGCCGCTCGCTCTGCCAGAACGTCTTCCACATACTGTACAACCTGTTATACACACACAATTTATTTATTTTTTATTACGCTTTAGTTTATTTTTTATAACGCTGATATAAACACAGCTTGAATGTATATATATTGATAAATTGTGACGATCCAATAGCTCAATATTGCCTAAAACAACGGATTTAGAAATAACAATAAACTATTTTTCTCAAGCATTGTCACTGCCTAAAATACTTACGAAACTAGTCTTATATATAAATGCAGTCCTATAGTCAATAATTATATATTGGATGTTGAAATCTTGGGTCTATGCTAAACTCTTATGCTTCATGCAATAGGTGACACTATGGCAGGTAGAGCCCTTCAATTAAACATTTCTAAACTTTATACCATTGAATTTTATGGCATATGGCTGTGCTTCATGATTACAGTAGTGTTTCCCATTGTAACAACTTAGAAAAAATAAAAATTAGAACACTTGCATCATTTTTCATGATTAGTAACCAGATTGTACTAAAATAGTTAAAGATGTACCTACATGATGACCATACCTACATGAACCTTGTCACAAATGTGTGAAAAAATATATCAAGGATTCTGTACCTGATCCAACATAGAGGAGAGCTTAGAAGCTGCTTCAGCCACCTGAGCAAGGTCCATCATTGGCTGCACCTGCCTAGACCGACCACCTGGTCCCATGGTCTTTTGGCACAATTGTAATCCAACAATCTGTAACATTTTATAAACTAAAATTAATATGGTTCTCAAGATTAATTTCTCTCTTCTATGAATTGCCTGTGCACTTCTCCGAAATAACTAAAAACTACAGAGGGAAGTTGTTTACTTTTATATCAAACTGAAACTCAGTTTCAACCTTACTTTTTCATGTGAAATTTTTCACCCCAGGTATACCAAATTTTAACTGATGAAAACCTATAATTAATAATCAAATGTTTAATAGAAATACTTATAACTATTTAAAATATCTAAAACCAACAATCATTTTTACTTAAAAGTATATATCATAAATATACAAAGATAGTTACCGACTAATTGCAAATTCTTCTATCATAGACATATCATTTCTTCTATCATATCATGTCATCAACCAATAACTCATTTGTGTTTACAAAAACATGAAAACATTTATTAATCACGAAGTAATCAAATATGTTTATTACATTAATATTCTTACCTCAGGTTCATAACAAATTAGTGATACATCAATGGGTGTGAACATGCATCCCTGCTTGCCTCGAGGCACACCAAGAGCTACACAGACATAGGCGCGTAATCCCATGCGCGCTCCAGCTAGTGATGTATCTAACGTAACATGAACGGGGGAACGACACTCCCTTGCATAATACTCGTGGATCACAGATGAGTGGTTTGTGACTTCGTTTCCTGTCGCCCACCAGCCTGTGTAAATAAAAATGAGTTTTATGTTACCCATGCAAAACAACTCTACAATGACTTGTTTCAAACTAATATAAAAAAAAATCTATGGTATAATAATAATCGAAGATTAGATTAGTATATAGAAATATGCAGTAGAAAATGCATAGAGTGAGTATCGTAACAAAACATTACACAAGAAAAAATGTTGCAATGGTATTTAATTTCAAAGTTAACATACAGATATTATTCTGCGAGTATTATTCTATATAGAGTGATATTGTAGTTAACAGTTCACTACAGTTCTACTACCATATTCTAAATCTTATACATTTACAATCGTAATATGCATCACTGCAACATTTTAGGAAAATCATAATAGTCTTTGGTCAGATTTGAGTCTATTCATTTCTAACAGGTCATTTGAACTCACCAACAATATTTTCAGAGGCATTGACACGACGGTTGAGTTCATACACATCCATTGCATAGTTGAGTTCGGCCTCCACTTGGTCAGCATGCTCTTTATGTGGTACGCAGAAACAGTTTGTCACTTCTACGACACCTTTATCCGACGTCCCTATAAAATAAAATATTAATTATGATATTCAACAAAAATATCCACGACTAGCCTAGTGCTAGTGTAGAAGACCTTAGTCTCTTTTTATGAACTTTTACCACTAAAGCGCCGTTAATTATAGATTAAGTTGATAAATCTTCAAAAACATATTTCCAAATATCAATGCTTACAAAATAGTAGGAACTTTAACGTGTAAATCTCGCTCTCAGCGCATCACACAATTCTCAGTATTTTAGGACCACATCAACATTACCAAGGTTAGAAGATGCATATAAAAATATTAATTAATAATTCAAAGAACTTAGACAAGGTATGAAATAGGTTATAAATGACGTCGGCACACAATTTTAAAAACGTCAAAACCATTTTAATTCTTACTAACCCAATAAGGTGCCGATAACACGATGTGAATCTGCATTACGACGTTCGTATGCATCAACAATTTGAAACAAAACAACTGGATGAACTTTCACAACTAAATTGAGAGCCATGTTGAACTGACTTGAAAGAAAAACCAACTTTGTTATAAGTATAACCACAGATCACTAGTAAATAAAATCGTCACCGATAAAATGACTGACATTTGATCTCACTGTCTCTGACATTTAACAAGTCTGACAGCACAGCTAAAAATCCATAGGCCATAGACTTTTCATTTTCTTCTAAATAATAGTGTTATATCACTGTTAGCTTGATAACGCACAACTTAAAATATGAATTATGAGCGTACAGAATATTTTCTTTTATTGTCACTTACTACAAGAGTACAACTGGTCTGTTAACACTATTACAGACTATTACCTACAACAACCATAGCAGTGTAGTATTATAGAATCTCATCTCAATATGATTAAAAATAAAAATAAACTATTACAATTTTATTATAAATATTATTACATATTATTATCTTTATAAACAATTATAAAGCTTTCTTCAGCCGATCTCCGTAGTTACTCATCTTCTATCTCACATACTTCTTAATTTTTTGTTCACATCATTGGGTAGAGGTTAGATTAGGTTATTTAAATATAATATTGTATTATATATATATTGACTGGCTTAGTATCTTCATTCCCCATAAATGTACCAGCAACTATGAAGAAAATACAAAACAATTTATGTGCAAACCTTTAATTGAGGAACTAATATCGGATAAGAATATACATTTTCAAATGAAATATCCAGGATAATTATCTACATATTAATATCTTTCTACAGCGCAGCAAACC
Source organism: Carystus phorcus (assembly GCA_018248895.1). Taxonomy (NCBI): domain Eukaryota; kingdom Metazoa; phylum Arthropoda; class Insecta; order Lepidoptera; family Hesperiidae; genus Carystus; species Carystus phorcus. Next base: position 10,119 of record DWJN01005240.1, read on the forward strand.
TGGGTTATTGCAGTATTCAATGAAGAGAGATAAAGAGGAATCCTTATCAGATTCATACATAAATAATTTATACATAAAAAAAATGTATTTAACAGGTATAGAAACAAATTATACACACATTTTATTGAAACTAAAAGTCTAACCTTAAAGGATAGTCTTCTGATCATAATACATAAACAATACTTTTCTAATTTAAATGGCAAAAAATTTAAATAACATTTGTTTTGTTGGGTATTAGATCTCCTCTAATTTGTGATTTATGAATGAATTGTACTTATATATTTCTATAACAGATAATAAAACATTTAATCAGGTTGTGGTGGTGTAGTATGGATCCGGATGCCGTGCATTTCTGCTATTTCATTCTTCAAGGAATCCGTTACTAGCCTATGCTGTTTGACACGGGATAATCCCACAAATTCCTTAGCTTCTACGCTTATCTGAAAAATATTGAAAAAAGATTTTAATAGCTTTAACTTGACACAATTTTTTTTAACTCATTCTACATATTAATTGAAAACACAAAAACCATATACCATTTTATAATTTATTCAATGTATATCTCAAAAACAACAAATCAAACATTAAACAAGGGTTTTAGTGAGAAGCTGCAGTGAAGTATTTCTAGCTATTCACTGAAAGGTTAAATAACTTTTTTCTTAAGAAATAAAGAAAGTAATTGATAATACTCATGGTAAGAAATTGATTAATTCATTAAAATTAAATAATGCGTCATGACAAATTGGTGTAGATATAATTTATTAATGAACAGATAACTTCTTGATGCTTGAAGAAAAACAAAAAGATACCTCAAACATGGCTCCACAGCCTCCAGAGATGTCTTGAATACTGATATATGTGATGCCTGGCAGCGATTGTTTGAGTACTTCAGTTAATTGTTGTTCTTTGCTAACAGCATTGCGATTGAAAGCATCCGCCGCGCCATTCGCACCTCCACCGACCGCCCGAGACTACGTAAAAACATTACTGTAATTACAATTCTGAATAACAATAATACGTTATGAATAGATAAACGAAAATCTTTTTACACTCACTAGTTTGTTTTTAACAGGTTCTAAGGCTTTGAATAAGTTTCGAAACATTGTTTAAAATCGTTTTCGCATCAATTATTTAATAACTCATCCTAACGGCACCAGATAGTACTAAGACTGGATGAATTTTGAAATGTTTTCACGAATTTTGAATGTTTTTCTTGTCTTTTTACATAATAACATAACCTCAATCAAATCAATTATCATATGAAAGTGAAGTTAGTCGAATATAATGTCAGTGTCAGCAATTATTTTTAATTTATTGGTAGGTACCTACTCTGTGAAATGTAACGTCAATCTTTTTACAGTTTACAGAGAATTTAATATCGTAAACTACGCTACATGCACCTGTGACCTGACCTTGTCCCTATACTTATATTCAGAGTACGTCATACTTCTATTAGAGCTTATTATCATAGTTCGATTTCTCATTACAGTTCTAATTATTTAAATAATTATTAAATTAAGTATAATTTG
>DWJN01005241.1:0-11646 GCA_018248895.1 Carystus phorcus
GAGCGGCCGATACGGCGGCCCACGCGTCCACCGCTCGCGATTACTCACTAACGACCTCCGCCTGTCTGCTAATGCACTCCTGGTACACCAATACATATCCTCAGCAGGATATTCCGTGCCGGAAAACACTTCACGAAAATTTAGCTCAAATAGGGCTTCAGTGAGTTAAGCGCTTACCACCCAAGAATATACGAGTATCGTACACATAGGTATATAACTAGAATTGTAGTGAAATATTTTCCAATAATATGTAAAAGAAAATTACATTCATTCCACCAAATTATAGTTAAGCGTTTTACTTAACCTTACGTTTTTTACTAACGCGGTTTCTTTAATACCTACATAGTATACAGATTTTTGATTATCAGATAATTGGGGCCATTATAAGATTAAAAGCACACTGCTGTGGTTTCGGTTGGGGATCTTTAAAGTAATTTTGGGTCATGGTTCAAGGAACGTAGAAAAATACCATGTTTAAGTAGTAACACTTGCGTTTGCTAGTAATCTAGTTTCCTACTTAATAATTATATACACGTAGTTGTTAGATTATATTATTTACGTACCGAGACAACGATTAGATCATGCGGACAACATAATTTGTTTTTGCCATTTGTTCACTACGAGTCGGAATGTAGATTCAAGCCTACTAATTATCATACACTTTAACTTAGTTACAGAAATGGAAAAGGCAATAGTTGATGAATCGATGTTATCACGTGATTATTCACGCCCCGCAAATAAATTTCCGTCGCCGATGACGTATTGTGTGTTGATATCTTAATCGAAATCTCCGCAGGCATTACTGCACAGTTACCTGAAGACAAGATTAATGACAATCGCTTGTTTTGTTGCAGACACGAAGAACAGCATCGGTCTGGCCGGCTGCATCGAGGAGGTGGCGCACAACGCCATCGCCGTCTACTGGAACCCCCTCGAGAGCGCAGCTAAAGTAAGTTAACTTGTAGTTGATATCCTCAAAGAAAATAGCAATATTTACCCAAACCTATGTATACGATCATTCTTTATTTATTTATCAATTAATCATTAAAATGGATGTATGTAGTTAATATGGATAGTCACTAAAAGATAATCAAATGCGTAATGCATTTTTATTTGATATGGCATTTGATGCCTTTGACAGCAATAAACTTGGCAATTTCTTATAATTAAGTTATTTGTGTAGTTAATTCCGTAAAATTTTAACACGTTTTATTATTATATTCAAGTCTATGTATCTATGTCTGCATATGTCTAGCTTTTAACGTTAACACACTATAACAATTTTTATGGTTAACAACATACGTAGTTCTAAAATAATAATTTATGTGGCAAAACAAAGTTTGCTGGATCATCTAGTAATAATATAATACCAGTAATAATGTTGACGTCATAATAATGTTATTGACAATATAATCCTTACGTGAAGCCCTACTAATAAACAAGGAAGCTGGTGTCCGTCGCCTCTTATCAAGATCCTTAACTGGCATAGGACAGTGGATAGTATTTTAGGATTTCTAGGCCACCCCAATCGGCTATCAAGGATTTGTGAAGAATAAATAATCGACTGTACATAATGCTAACACAAATGTATCTATTTTATTTGTGTATTACTCCAATTCTTTGTATAGATAATGTCGTCCAAAAAAAACTTATGTAGATAACATTGAAGTCACGTACGCAGGTATAATTATAGCAGGTACGCGTATCGGACTCGAACACGGGCGTATGATACGAATTAAAACTCAGATCATGATTTTATTACATATAGCGAGGGGTAATTAAATAAAGTCCCGTAACCTTATTTGGCCGAAAGCCTTTAGCAAATGAAGCAAAAAACTATTTATGACTTGGACCGCTGGGAGCCAAGTCCAACCGTGTCAAAGCATCCGCCGACAACAAGTATTGTATTACACATTATTATTATCGGTTACTACCCGTTTTACATTTCAAAATAACGTCGACCATTTAAGTTAGTTGGTACCGTACTAAAAATAAGCAACATATTTATCTTGCAATTTCTTTTCAAAGAGCGTTGATTACTCACAAGTATTTCTTTTGGTAATTTATATACTTTCAAGAACCTAATCTTTATCATGTTCGTAAATTAGTTATATTATACCTGATATTAACCTCACTTCTATGTATTAAAGAAATATGTAATGCATGAGATTATTACCTTAATACCATAGGCAAGTCTTTTATTTTGCAATCCCATTGACACGTAGGGCCATCTTTCCAACAAAAACATTTAATGAGATAGGATGAATTCCTTGCCAGCATGAGTTTATTATATCTTCACAATAATTACTTTACCTCCCTCACAGTAAAATTTTTCGTATGTTATATTATGTACTTACATTCCATTACAGAGAATAGTACAAACAAAATAAATAGTTGGCTTAGATAACTTAGACCTAAATTAAATATCAAAACGAATACATTAGTTAAACGTAAATTTTTCGGTACGATATATAAAATACCTTCTGAAATGCTAATAATATACATATGAATGGTTTTGTAAACGTTATTTAAATTGATATTTTAGTGTTATAACTTGGATCGCCATCAATACTTAAATTGTTTTCTATTTGCTTGTAAAATGGTAACGGATGTGAGTTGTTTGAGGCTTTAATATATGTTCTGACAGTGATAGGTGGCAATGTCGGCGGCAAATAAAAATGCGAGGGGGTCATTTGCATAGAGCGTGGTAATGAGCAGTCTGCGTCAACCGGCGACCGCACCGCCGCCCTCTCGCTGCGTTCACACGAACTACACAAAAACTATACTTCATAAACCATACACGAGATATGCGACGAGCCCTTCATTCATTTTATTTAATTTATCCTGTGTAGTTATTGGCACTGACAATCCGCGGTGATAATTATTTTTTATTCTACGAGTATAACGATTTGCAAGTCGAATGAGATGCATGCATGTAAATAAGGTATGTAGTTTTAATGCTGGTATTAACAAATTTTTCTATGTTTCAGATCAACATAGCTGTGCAGTGTTTAAGTACAGACTTCAGTAGTCAAAAGGGTGTTAAGGTTAGTACAAAAATTTATCTTACATACAAATCAGTCTCAAACTAAAGTTCAAAACCAATTTTATCTAATGCTCATAATATTTCAAAAATATTACTGTGGAAGAATATACATATGTTAAATATGTATTAAAGTCTTTGTTGATAAACAACGGTAACTGTAAAACAAATTGTAATCTGATTAATAGTCTTTTGCAAAATACGAAAACTTGTAAATTGAAGTTAGGTTACGTGTGTGTGGAGGCATGGGGTCGGTAACCGCGTTGTCACCGGAGGGAGGCGCCTCGATAACTATAGTCAGCGGTGGAACAGGGGCGGGCGGCAGCGTACCTAAATTCACCACAAACATAATATTAGCGTCTTGTGCCATGTGTAGATTTACTTAAATCCTTTTACAAATATACAAATTGTTATTACCAAATATAGATAAATAATATTTTAAATTCTTACTCTTAATAGTACCCATAAACATTCTAAATAATATTTTGCACCAATGAAGGGTGAAATCTTTTCTATTTTAACGTTGTATTAGAACTGCAATAGTGAAATTCTTTTGATTTTAATTGACTTGAATTATTAATTAAATTGGCTTAAAGGTTTCTGGACCAGTGTGTATATATAAGTAACTTAATAATATGAAATAGTTTAAATAGTACACTCATGTTCTATTTACAAAAGATGAGGGTAGAGTTGTCCGTCAGAACGCGGGCTCTCATGGCTCGCGCCACGGCCCATGTTTGATATCGAACCAGTCCTCTATCAGCCTCTCAATTACCTATCCAATGCGCAGTGACGCCGTCGCATCGACGACCTCGAACCGACGCAATTAAGACGTTTTAACGCGATTCGATTCAGACACGTGCATATTTTTTCCTTATTCGTAAATTTAACGCAATTATCCCTTATGAACGATTATTATAACAGTATTTTTTGTTACAATCCTAGACAAGCACAGATTTTAAGCGTAAAATTGTTCAATAATTTGTTTATTGTTGCTATCTTCTGCGCGGTTAATTGTAAAATAAATATTAAGTAGGGATATTTAATGTAGTAGGCGGTAATCCTATGCATGTACTCGTAAATGAATTACTCATAGAAATATTACCTTTACAGGGTTTACCACTTCACATCCAGATCGACACGTTCGAAGATCCTCGAGACAGTCAAGTAATTCACAGGGGTTATTGTCAAATAAAAGTGTTTTGTGATAAGGTAAGACTTGTTTACTTGCATTATTTTAAATTTAAATATTGTTGAGGTAAAATAATATAAAATTATTTGCTTCTTATTATTTATTTACAGGGTGCGGAAAGAAAGACTAGGGATGAAGAAAGAAGAGCAGCAAAAAGAAAAATGTCAGCGACGAACAGAAAGAAGCTTGACGAGATCTACCACCCGGTGACAGAACGCAGCGAGTTTTATTCGATGGCCGATTTGTCGAAACCACCGGTGTTATTTAGCCCGGCGGAGGACATCGACAAATTGACTGGGATGGACATTCAAGGGTTCTACGGACACGATGAATCGACACTAGCGGAAGCGCATCTTAAAGGTGCTTCTCCATTCCTCCTTCACGCCGCTAAACCTCAAGCTCCGGCTCTCAAGTTCCACAATCACTTCCCCCCAGATGCGCCTGCGTAAGTTGTTCAATAATTTATGATTTCCTAAAACACTTTAATTATCGTCAGTGATAAACTATTGTATGCGTATTAGAAATACTACCCCATAATCTATTTACCAAAAGTATTCATGCTCAATAAGGAATCCAAACTTAGATAAAACAATTATATTTCAATCGTTATATATGTATATTGAGAATATTATTATTAAAATACATTTATGAATGACGATGAGCTAAGTAATTATCTTTGTAAATGGATTCAATAATCAACCAGTATTTAAATTTTATCTACTCGTTGTTGCAGATCTATCTGTATTTTTTATATAAAAACCTAATGTTAGGTAATAGGTATTTGCAAACTTGCTACCAAAGTCATAAGTCACACAATTATTTACATTTATTTTGAATAGGATTCCCCGTATTACCATGAAACATGAAGGTGCCATGAGCACACGTAAATGACACATGATACAATACATTCTGAGAACGCTGATTCGCATGTAACGCGCGCAGTTTCACTACCAATTAGAAACCATGGTCGAAATAAAAAAAAAACAAATGGTTTGTATTTCAGGTATCGATCAGACGTGGGCGGGCTGTCTCCGTACAGCGACCGCAAGGACTCGCTAGAGCTGGAGGGCGTGCTGGGCAAGCGAGCACGCACCGGCACGCCGCCGCTTAGCGAGCGCGTCATGCTATACGTGCGCCAGGACACCGACGATGTATACACGCCGCTCCACGTCGCGCCGCCCACTACGCAGGGCCTGCTCCACGCTGTAAGTCACCCACTCTCCCAACACATCGTCCCTTAAGACTCATACCTCACCAAGACGCCATCGCAACTCCCGTGTTACTTAACCACTTACAGTACGTCGACTAAATAGTTGGCATACGCTTTAATAAGGAGTTGGTGGTTATAGTAGCCGGCGACGTCGCGTTTGCGTCCTAGTCAGATATGAGCGTAATGGTAGCGTCAATTTAAAAATTCGTTTTCACTGACCGATTCGTGGTTTTAGAAGTGGGTTTGAATAATCGGGAAAGCACGATGTCGCCAGCTTAGTACAGATCAAATTATACAGAGCTAAAATATAGCCTATCAATCGTAGGTCTGCTTATACTACTTGCGAGTCATTTGTTGTCGGATGTCCTCAAGAGTAACCGTATAATCAGGACTGTGTAAAATATTATATTGGTAGTAGTTATCCATACGGCGGTAATTTAATTACCATATTTTTTCCGATTATTCACTGCTTATCTGCGACTAAAAATAAGAATTGGTCTATGTGAAGACACTACTTAATGTGCAACGCTATCACCTTTACTACCTTATATTGCACCGCACGCTTGATACGTCACATTGACCGCGAAGACGAGTCGGAGTCAAAGTAACGTATCAAGGACGAGCACGAGAATAACCTTGGTGATGTCGGCTAACCGCAGCGAGCGAGCGAGATGAACTTCACAGTTTTCTCGGTTTCTCGTTACATCGATGTTCGTTTATGAAGGAGTTTTGTGTTCGAAATACGTAAACGAAAGAAATCGAGACGCTTCGTCCGCGCCGCGGGCGCCGGCCGGCTTGCGAGCGGCGAGCGGCTGCCGCCCGGGGCGCCGCTGTAACCGATGTGGCGCTTCATAACCCCGTCTAATATATACACACGATCATCATAACTGCATGTTGTAATTAACACCCGCGCGGCCGACCTACCCTAGTGCTGTAGCGCTCGCGACACTCGCGACTATTGTCCTAGTAAACCACTAGACCGGTTACTCATTTCGATCCGTGAAGACGAGACGTCTCGGTTTAAAGAAACAAAGGCCCATTGTAATTTTTCTTTTTTCTGCTCATTTTCAGATTGAGAATAAGTACAAAATTTCAAGTTCGGCAATTAATAATCTTTATCGAAAGAACAAGAAAGGGTAAGTGGTTTGATTGGCCTTCGATAGTTCTGTCAGCAGTCAGTGTCAGTACATACCGGCCGCCTCGCGTTAATACGACCTCGCTTGTTCGGAGGGCGCGCCACTAACTTCACAACGCTTTACGAGTTTGTCCCCTTGGTTGTCCCGAGTAATACGCTTCGTAACAGAAATTCATCTCCTCCTCCCACCCGTTTTGGAAAACATTTGCATTGCCAAGTACCCGACATAATATTAATAAAATGCTCAATTAATTATTAATTTAATTAAATTCGACTGTATTCTCGACGTGGATAAACAATGATGGAAATGAATTGTGATGTGCTTATTTTAGGATTACGGCCAAAATTGACGACGAGATGCTGGCATACTATTGTAACGAGGATCTGTTCCTGCTGGAGGTGCGGCCGGCGGGCGCCAGCGAGGACGAGCCCCTCTACGACATCACATTCGTCGAGCTGCCCCTGGAACATTAGCACCCACTGAACCCCAATCCCACTTTCGCTGCGTTCCACTACAATTACACCACGTGAACCGTTTTACGTTAACATAAACAAATACTACTTTCCCTTTGGCATTCATTTTCCGTAGCGAATATCGAAAATTTAGTTTTCTGACGTTTTCACCTCACACTGGTTTTATTTATGGATAAGGTTGTCTCAAAAAGTGTCGATCTCAGATTGAAATTAACTTTTAAGGGAATCATCAATGAAATAGTTTTTTGATGAAACCGAATGTCACAAACTTGGCTCATCGTTTTATTTGAACGGTAGTCAACAGAGACCATTTTGTATATAGATATAACTTCTTTAGTGCCTTATAAGCGTTATGCGACATTATGGTGATGGCAAATGTAATTGTGTGTTTAGTAGCATGAAAATTGGATTCTTTACTATAAAAGGAAGCGATTCTCTTACATACATGTCTACGTTTATCTCGTAAAGGACTAATGATCTGCTGCTGAATTAAGCGTGTGCCATTCACTCGATTATCGTATTAGATGTATTGTATGTAGTTATCATTTCAACAGGTACCTTTAATTCTTGCCATGATGATAAAGTAAGAAATTCTTGTCACAATTTGTAGATATTTTATCTACAGTGATTAAACGCATAAAGTGCCTTTGTCATAATTTTATTACATTTTATCTTAATGTAAGTGAGTTAAGTCAAATTAAATGCCATCCACTTTGTTAAGTTTTATTTACGTAAGTTTGCTTTATAAGCTCGCTCAATCCATTCAATTTAGTAAAGTTGATATTAGTTTTAAGACGAAGCCAATGTTCGTTGTTTTCATTAATGACATGTCTGATAATACAATCACTTCCATTTATTAACAAATAATTATTTAATGTTGTAGGTCGTCTCCCATTTCGGTCCGAATTAATTATCAATTTATCACGATTCTAATGAAATAACAAACTGGCGATAGAACCTAATTATAATTTTAAATGAGGAACTGCCGCCATTCGGTAGAACGTTACGGTCAAAACGACTTGAGCTGTACCTTCGTTAGTCAGATAAATATAGTCACAAAATCGTCCATCAGAACAACATTAACATATTAGTTTCATCGAAGGCAGTGGTTTGTACAATATTAGATGTTTATACATTTTGTTATTTTATGTTTTCGATACGTAAGTGATCGGGCCATGACAATGTAAGTTTATTGTGAATAGTTTTTGAGGAATTTAATCGCTATTAATGACTATTATTAATGTTCGAATGTCAATGAATCCAATTGTTATTTCAATAATTTCTTACCCAATGAAATCATTATTTATAAAGACAATGCTGCATATCAACAAACCCTTCAACCAATTAAAAAAAAACAGTTAATACTTTTATTTTTTTTTATTATCAGATGTTATCACAGAAATTATTTTATTGTTTAGTTATTTCCACCGATTAATTTGAAATTCAGAACCAGGTTCTGTATCCTGAGGATTGGTTGCAGACAAAGTCGCCCAAGATGTTTATGTTAAGAGATGTGCCTAGTGCGGACGGTTCGATTAACTGCCATATTATGACATAATTTAGACTACTTAATGATATTAGTTGTAGATTTTATAATATAGTTCGTTTATGTCACAAGTCTTGCAGATAAGAATCGAATTTTAATTAAGGTAATGCTATTTACGTATTTTTATATATTTTTATTGTATTTGTATCATTCCCTGCGTTGAGATTTCGCGATGGGCTGGAGTGCCTTTCGAAAAATTTTCATTCCATTAATTGTATGTACACTCGTTATTTCTCCTCAATTATATTTAAGTAACTTGAAATCTCTCTATAAAATGTAAGTCGACTACGCATTTCATTGCTCAAAGTCTGCATTTACCTTTTACGCGGAGCGGACTCTAATTACATTGTTTATTATTACTACTTATACGTATCGAAGTAATATTTATTTATGTACTTATGATTATAAATTGTGCAGCTTTAATGTTTACTTACAATGATGTTAGATCGTGATTCTGAATCTCGTCATAAGTCACAAACGTCAGTAGCAATAAAATACGTAAAGCAGTTAGTAGGATAAAAATAGGTGCGTCCGCGGCGCCGCCGCCGCCGTCCGCCCACTCGGCGTCGTTGTGCAATGTCAACCAGATGTGTATCGGCATCGATGCTCTCTATAATACAAATACAATGGATAAGCTGTACCAACAATGTTATTCGATACCCTGCCACATGAGAAATTTTTAATGAACTAAATTTTTATGTATGTTAATATTTTTAATGGACCTCAACATTACAGACCTTTGTGGTGAGCAACGATTTGGTTTTTGCGCGATTAGGCGCGATTATGATGGGCTATTTACTGTATTTATATTATAGAAATCAATGATCAGATTGGAGTTGTGGAACTGGTAGAAGTACTCGTATGTGTAGATATTTGAGCTGTGTATGGGGCCGGAGCGACGCCGCCGCGGGCCGCCGCCTCGAGGAGGTAGTCACACTAGTTAGTTATACACATCCCGAAAGTGGTAGCACATTTTCGTTATTAAATTCTACTGTACTTAAGATAAAATTGAATAGATGTTACGTTATTCTTTTATATGAATATTTGTAAGTTGTCATAAAATATTATTAATATAATTATTTTTATCAAAGTTTATAATCTAAATAAAAATGTTTTTCTTCAAAACATTATGCGAGTTTTTTTTTATTACGTTCTTTTAATTATGTTTATTTAAGCTTTCGTTCTCCTTAATGGCTTTGTCAGTAGCCTTTTCGTATCCTAACTTTATAATTAAAACATCTTGAAATCAATAATCCTAATAGCCATAATAATAATAATAATGTTGCCTATTAGTACAATAATATAATACGTCACCTAATGGTCGTCTTTCTGAAGTAATAGTATTTAAAACTGAATAATTTTGGATTTGTAAAATGTACAATTTCATACAATATCAATTTAAAACTTGGCCTTCATTTCGCAAACCAAATCATCTTCTGGAGATTAGTAGTTGATAAAATTTGGTCATTCAATAAAAGTATAGATATATAGTTATTTTTTGATCTAAAACTTAATCTAGGTACAAATCGTCGGTTATCAATATGACTGTAACGTATAAAATTGTTAGATTTCGTTTGTTAAGTAAGATTTTCTAATCTAACTATCTAATTATCAATTAGTTATTATTCAATTAGTTATTTATTATTGTAGTTCTCTAGAAATATAATTCTTATAAAAAAGTTGATTATGGGACATACATAAATGTAAGATAGCAGGATATATACACCTTAAAAACTATAGCGAAACTCTTTGGATAGTGTTCGAGGACTTGCTACTACATCTTACAGGGAGCCAACTCACTATAACAAAACTCTCTGGTACTTAAATAATTTTTAATATTTATACTAATAATAATAATAACAATAATTCACCACATAATATGTACATTGAAAGCGTTATTTATATAAACCACAAAAGCATATTGCTATACGATAACTATAATAACAAGAGATTAACTACGTTAGAGAGAAACACTGAGAAATGAGAAAACATTATATTTAGAAGAACTAGTAAATATTAAATACTCAGACTAATTAGATTTAGAAGAAGAAAATTTAAAAGCATAATAACACTAATAAGCCTTATTATTAACATTTAAGCTCCTAAATATCTATAGATAGAATTCATTTAAAAAACGGTTACGTTAAATTAATTATTTTCGCAGTTATTGACATGGCAATTTATTAAAAATAATAAATCTACTGTACTGAAAACAAATTTAAAAATATTAAAGATATAATAATCTGTTTCTATATATGACTTAACCATAAAATAGCAAAAATACGAATTTGTCAATCAGCAAAAATAGAAAATGATCTACGTGCTATAGTCAATACATTTTAGCATTTGGCAAATTCGGAGTAAATCTAATAATAACGATGATACAAGAGTCATCATAACTTTTAATAAAGTGTCTAAAGAATCGGGATCTATCCGATTAATATTGGCATTGGAATTATACTCTACATTAATAGCACATTCGTTTTTTTTTTTTGTAGAAAAAATCCAATTTGTTTTACCCACGAAAATATGATTTTTGGAGAAAGAAATAGCTATGACCCTGTTGGCTGGTTGAGCCACTAATAATAAAAAATCCCCAGCCACCTTTGTAACATTTATCTATATTTCAGAAACGGCAATGTCCTTTAAATATTTCCAAACCGCATCTCAAATCTAAACAATCCTTCATCATAAACCCATTATAAATAACTGTAAAATAATCTATCACCATATCAAATAACTTATCACTTTTGTCTTAAGACAGTCTTTTCTTAACATTCACATATTTCATTTGCGCGTTATTTGCTGTTACCATAAGTTGTTGGGGTGTACCAGAGACGTACACTACGGCCTCTTATTTGCGCATTTGTTTCAAAATTGTATTTTGAACCGTTCTCCTTCGGAGAGGTTCTGAAGTGATGGCTATTGGATGAGAGGGGAGCTCTGGCTGTCGCTGAAGTCGAGGGTGTAGTACATATCGGTGGTGTCAAGGGCTGCCGAGGGTGGTGGAAAGGGCGCGGGGGTCGGTGCACGCTTGTCCTGCAAC
>DWJN01005242.1:0-11645 GCA_018248895.1 Carystus phorcus
GCTATGAACATAGCAGTCGTCAAGCCAAATCGGCAGTGTGGTTCAGGCCATTCATAAATTACGTCATACGCTAAAAGGAGAGGGAGGGATTATAAATATCGTGACGTCACATTTAAACGTCCACGTTTAAACTCTTGTCCACACTAACCGAGCTGCTTCGGGCTCGCGAGGCTGCTCGCTCTGTGTGGACGCGCCTATTAACGTGAGCGACGGTTGCAGGCGTGTTCTCGCTGGTGGCGGTGCGGGTGTCGAGCCGCGACGTGATCTCGCCGCGCGCCGCCAACAAGATCCGCCAGACGATAACGCGGTGCTCGCTGACGGCGGCGCTCGTCGCGGTCTTCATTTGCGTCACGTTCGCCTGCCACGTCTACGAGTTTAGGAACGCCGATCTCTGGAAGGAGTCATTCAAACGGAACATAATGTCAGTTTGCTTTTTTTTTTTATATAACTAGCAGGTAAATGAACATACAAGTTACATTATGGTAAGTGGTTAATCGCGCTCATGCAATTCACCAACACCAAGGACGTCATTGATGCGTTGCCGGCTAAGATTCAATTTGCCGGCAATAAATAAGACAAGAAAGAAAGGACTGATTCCCGAACTTCCAGCCAGAAGACAACGGATCGTTTGGCGGTTAACTGAAGCAAAGGGATAAAAAAATCTATATATAAAACGACATTATGACGTTATTTATTTTTTGTGTAGAACTACTGTTACTAAAAAGTAATTGATGTGTTGGATATTATAATAGTGTTTTTTTGTCATAATCTGTATCCATATATTTGTTAATGTGACACAGATGTCGTCTGGAAGCGTTGAAGGAGAGTTCGAAGGAGTGTTCGAGCGGCGCGCGGCCGTCGGTGTCGGTGCTGCAGCTGCGGCTGCTGTGCTGCTTCGCGGCCGGCGCGCTCATGGCCTCCTGGACCTGGACGCCGGCCGCCGCCGCCGCCTGGAGACGGTACATGGCCAGGTGCTGATACTTGATACCATTTTTATACGCTTCCAATCTGATTCATCCTTATTGATTAACTTCATGAGTTCACTGCAATGTTTAAATTGGTCGAGGTCCAGTGGTAAAGCATTACATTGTTTTTTCTGTAATCTTTCTTGAGTGGTAACGCATTAGATATTTATTTTGTGTACATTGTAATTGCCCTTTACACCATACATTTTAAATCAATATCTTAGGAATCGTATCGCGAAATTTAAAATATCTCGCGACACATAAATTCAGACACGACGGATGCAACATGAAAGAAATAATAATGAAAAATTTTAAGTTTACATTTATACAAAATAAAGTTCATAGAAAGCGAAAGCTAGTTACTACATCCTGCCATTCAGCTTACTTTTCTTAACGTTTTCGTTGTGTGTAATTGTTAATCTGTTTATGATTGATGATAAATATGCTTCGTTGCAGGAAGTGTGGATGTTCGGTGGAAGCGGAAGTGACGCGGCGCGCTCGTAAACACGAGCTGATAGCGCGCGCGTACCGGCGGCGGGAGGAGTTCGCGGCGCGCGGCCGACTGTCCATCTCGCTGGGCGGCTCGCGGCAGGACCCCGTGGGGCTCTGTCTGGACCACACCTCGCCCATTGACTACCCGGAGGACGCCAAACATGAAAGGTAATATTTATATTATTTATAGACTGACGATGGACACAACTCTTTCGCCTGTATTTATAATGGAACCTAAGTCTCATTTTCTTTACTTCTTAAACAAAATTGTAACAAGTTTCATTATGTACGTGTTCATTTTATTAAATAAATATATATCTTAACTCCCTATGGTAAGGTGTCTGCCTATCTACATATATGCCCGTCGGTAGTTCGTTCGCTTTTGACCACTACTAACATGATTTCTTGAATACTCCTATGCTTCTGGAGTACACAATAAGTGTAGGGCTCAAATTGTTCAATAACATTTTAACATTAAATTTCTATATAGTCATACTACATCACTAACCCATACTAATTATGAGGCTGGCCAATACAAAAATCGATTTCAGAATGGCCTGTGTTTTTGAAATTGATTGGTTGATGTGAATACTTCAAAGAATTAGATACGATAATTTTATTTATAATGTCATTAGAACACTCCTTACTCAAATTGCAATGAAATAATGACCTTGAACAATAGGATATTTAACAATGATTTTATTTGTAATTTGACAGTGGTGAGTTATCCTCGTCGTGGGCGGCGAATCTTCCGCGGTTCGTGCGCCGCCGCGATGCGATCGTGTTACCCGCTCACACGCACCACTCGCTCAGCTCCACCCCAGACCGACGTAACTCGCAGGACTCCCAGATAAGCATCAGTCTACGCCACGTCTCCGTCGAGTCAAGGAGGAACTCTCTCGACAGCCAACTATCAGTCAAGATCGCTGAAATGAAGACAAAAGTAGGACGTCGACGTACAAAGCACACGAAGGCTAAGAGGAAAGCGCGCGCCACCGCACGCAAGGAGAGCACGCCATCTATAGAAAGTCAAATAAGCAGATACTGGCTCCAAGCGGTCGCAGCCAATAACGACCCGTCGCGAGAGGAGGTAAAGTTCAGTTTCGATTGACGGTTTATCGCCAATATTTTAGCATTCGGTTCGTGAAGCTAACAGCACATATCTTTTACAGATACATTTTTATGGTTTCTTTTCATATTTTTTCGTCGTGTTTAGCGTGTAGTGAAACAAGAAGGTTGAAAACAAACGTGAATATAATAGTGGCACTGTATACTATGTTCTCAAATATTCCGTCTCATTAGTTAGGTTAAACTGTGCTCTCTAATATATTCTTTAATTTTATTGTAAACTTTTTTACAGTTTCATTTAAATTTATGAATTTGTTAGCATCAATGCAATATGGCAACTTTATTCAGTATTCTGAAAGGTGACAAACGCATCTATTTTTTGATATTGTACATACATTTTTATTTTAGATAATACATAATTTACTTATAAAATTAGAGTGTAAGAATAAAAGTTCAAATTAGATTTTTTTCTAATCCAAAGGTAATTGACCCTGAAAAACTTACAGCTTAGAGCTAATTTATTATCATAGTTTACATAGCCTTGTACTTTATGATACAAAGACTAATTTTGCTCATTATTCGTTAAAAAACCACAAAGACTGACTCAAAATCTCTATTTTAAAGTTGTAATTTGACTCATGACGAATATCGATACTTTGGTTGTGACGCAGTTGTTGGAAATTATGACATTTTACATCCTAATTTAGACAATAGCTAGATAAAGATTTTGACTTGTTTATTATTAGTAAAAAGTACATGAAATAAGATGCTTCATAAAATTGTGCCATATCAAAATACAATAGTATATTTGTACGTTATATTGTTACATACTATATTTAAGCAGTGTTTAAGACACTACACTACTACTGTTAATTCTGCATTTTATATGAGTGTTTTAAATTAGTTCATAAATAACATGTTATTTTTAAAGGGCTAATGACAAAGAAATCCTCGTAAGTTTATTGATATATTAAAATAAGGATTACAGTAAATGTAACTGGCATGTCGAAAAGATCCGTATTTCATAAAATGTTTAAACTTTTATAAAAATACATAATTTGTATACTCAATCATTCTATTGTGTTTACAATAAATGTCTCTGCTACTTAAACGTAAAATAAACGTTGTATTTTTAAAATAAGCATTGCTTAGAACGTAAGACAAGTCTGTTAATAGCTTTAAACATGATTTTTATAATAAGTGTGCAACTATTATTACCACTAAAAATAAATAATTTGAAATAAAACATGTTTTTAATTCTCTATTCTAACGTGTCTGCGATGAAGATGGCCCACGGTGTCACCACTTCCACTGTCGCCTAATAAGGCCCAGTTGTAGCTTAGTCAATGTTAGTAGCTTTTATATCCATACTAATATATAAAGCTAAAGAGTTTTGTTTGTTTGAACAGGCTAATCTCAGGAACTACTGGACCGATTTGAAAAAAATCTTTTAGCGTAAGATAATTCATCAATGGAGGAAGGCTATAGGCTATACAAAATCACGTTATGAGGAAAAGGAGAGAGAAGCAGCAATAAAAAATATTGTGAAAACGGCAACATTTTGAGCTTTTGTTCCTGAGTAAACGGTGAAAGTTACACAAAAATCATGTATTACAATATTATTCCCCTCTGAAAGTTCTTAATAAAAGTCCGCGACAGCATTGTGTAACTTTTAAGGTTAACCCACTATAACCATTTTTATGGTTATCTTGAAATTGCTTTATTAAAATAATAATTAATGTATATAGCAAAACAACGTTTGCTGGGGTCGGCTAGTCGATAATAAAAACGTTAGAAAGTACTGACAGATGGTTATAGCGCGGAATTTAAAATGTCAAAAGTAATGTTTTATATAACTTACAGGGTAGGTTTTCAAATGATCAAATAAAACACCATTTATTCATTCACTGTTTAATGTGGGGGCAAGCAATTGTTACAATAACAATAAAATATTATGCTTGTCATGAGATCCTGCTGTTGAGCACGACAGTAAATAAATAAAAACGCAAAAAACTTATCACAATAAAAAGTTCACGTTTACTTGCACCTTGAATACTTAACGCATTTTTCTAAATAATTCCTTCACTAACGATGCAAAATCAAATATCAGTAAATACCAAAATTACCAGTGTATGCTATTTTGTCATAACCTAAGCATGATTTTTTGCAAGCTCAAGCTCAGGACAGACGGATCTTAAATGTTTCTATTCTATTTTACTAAGATTTTCACAAAACAATAATTGCGGACCTTATAGCTGCTTTATAAGTACGATTATATTGCAAAGAATGCAATAATAACAACCATTTATAATTAACTAAAAAACATGTTACTTAAAGTAATATTAAGGGATATTATTATGTCAACGACTTTTGAAGATTTATAATTTTAATATTTCTCTATTCAAAAAGTCCTAATCTTGTTGGAGATGAAGTTTATAATTTAACGGCAAGATTTAAAATTAAGGTATGAAATATTACATTTCTAATAGTAATACCCTAAAAAATTAAAACACGATTTCACTATTATGCAAAAATATAACTAATCACAGATGTAGCTTAAGAAGCGGCAAGATAATTCAGGACGCCAGCGGCAAATGAAAATTCACCTTGTATTATTGCGGACGGGCTCCGAATATTATCGATCGTGTCACGAATGACCGAACGAACGGATATAAATAAATTTATTCTCAATCAATAACTATGCGTAATATAATTTTGATAATTTATCTCCAAAAATACTGATACGTGCTACATCTAGCTAAAATAATATTCTTATTTAATGCTAAATAAACTATAAAACCATGCAAAAAAAACAATAAGAAAAAGAAAAAAAATAACACTTAAAATAATAGTCATTACTACGACCGTAGTTTCACTGTACACTTACGATAATCTTAAGTCAAAATTGCACGAATCAAAGGAATGCTTTTCTTTGGCGCTTAAAAACTAAATAAAATCACAAATTTATAGCGTCTATAAAATAAATTCGATTGAAAACCCGAAGCCAAAAGTTAGACAAGTCTGTAGATAACAACCACCGTGGCTAAAATTATAATAAAATTAATTAAATCCATAACATATAAACGCCATTTTGGCAATGTATATGTAAATTAAGTACATGATAATATAAATAATGTGCACCCCGTTTAAAGTATTCTACACTAGTATCTTGTCATGCAACAATTATCTAACTAAGTAGCAACGAAACATATCACGTTGGCAGCAGTCTTCCTACGTAGCTCGGGCTTTACGTATATTTTTCTTCTCCGCTTCGGTAAAGCCAAGGATATTCTCGATAGCGTTCAGGTGCCCCTGATGGTTCTCTGGGTCAGTGAGGAAGTAGTATATTGCCGATTTTAAGA
Source organism: Carystus phorcus (assembly GCA_018248895.1). NCBI lineage: Eukaryota > Metazoa > Arthropoda > Insecta > Lepidoptera > Hesperiidae > Carystus > Carystus phorcus. Next base: position 5,888 of record DWJN01005242.1, read on the forward strand.
ACTGCAATGTTACTTCCGGATCCACATTAGACTTCGCACCCTTCTGCGATTCGACAATACGACGGTACATCGCCTAGAAAAACAAATCATAATCTTCATTAAAAAAAAAAAACAGAAAAATAGTTCTTTTTTCGTTTACGCATTACTAAAAACCAAAACCAATTTTTACTTAAACCGCGTTGTGAAACAGTGTTTCAACAATGCTGCTTATTAAATTTTACGTGAAACTTAATTTTAAAATACAAAATCATACACTAAGAAGAATTTCAACATCATGAGCCAACACCATAATCATCCTTAACATCATCAGAAACCCTTAAATTTTCACATGATGTCGAAATTTCTTTCACAATTTCAGTTAATTTTACTAAACAACTTGATGTGGTATATTGGTATAATTCATGACTGATTTCGATAAAATTATTAATAAACCATAACTAGAAATGCAGGTATAAATCAACAAAATATCATTAAACGTCAGTATTTATTTGATTCGTCGTGTAGGCTACTACATTAAAATTGTCATTGACCAAAATCGACGTAGGAAATTACCCAATAAACCACACTATTGAATATAATACTAACAAATAATTGCAAGTTACCCAAAACCAAAAGAGGCTGTTTCAAAATAATTCATGCAAAGCTGAAAAGTATTCCGGCTCGGTTAGTATATACCTATTCATTTTATGTAAAGTGAAATCAAGCTTTATGTATGGTTTAGTTAAGCGTAGTCATAAACCAGTCGACCGAATGACCTGTAAATATAGTTACGCTATAACGGTCTTATGTTACAGAATCAATGTCGCAACGCAATGTACAAAATTTCTTTCGATCATAATCCTGTTTATGAAAATCCATCGATGAATGAGTATTTTAAATAATCTTCACAAAAACGTTCGTTAGTGACCGTGTAACTTAAAAAGCCTGACCGATAATAGTATTTACACAATGTTAATTTCTTAATACTGTCGAGATGCCGTGATGGTTTAAAATTAGCTAGATGAGATCCGATCAATGATGCTCTAATTATTTAAACCTTAATATTATTTTCATATATAAATTCAGGTCCGCCCAAAATAACTAATGACGTCGAACAAGTTATTTCGACAGTTTATTATCGATACATCCGAGGCTATTAAAACGAGTGTTCATTAAATGACAGATATGTGTCGTTTATTATAATGTGAATATTAGTGATCAAAACATCAGTGAATCAGGTTGGGACACGGACTCGATTTTCGATGTAATAAGATCGATATATTGAGTTATCGATGTAACATGTTCGATCATTCGATGTCATGAGCATTGATGTTTTGTCAATCGATTCAACAGACCAGTCTCTTTAAAATATACTTAATTGAAGAACATCAGCAAGGCAGCTAGTTAACAAGTTATTAATTATAATCAGGCAATATGTTAACTACTATTTTATTAAGGGTTACTTACATTATTGTAATGAATTAAAGGGTAAAGAAAGCTATTTACCATGCAAATGAAAATAATTGAAAAAGCATGCAATATGTATACAACACGTACATATTACTAAGGACAAGTTTAAAAGTTATCATTTATGATACCTAATATTTAATATTGCTGATTTTATTGAACAGTTTGGAGTACAAGTGGTCGCGTTCTGATTTTAAAATGTAAAATTAAGCTAGCATTACCATTTATAGAAATAATTTAAGTCATCATATATCTGTTAAAAATAAATTCGAATAATTCAGCGCAGTTAAAAACAAGTGTGCACTAATATTTGTGTCAGTTATAAAATATGTATAACGAATATGATAACGACACCATAATCCAGTTAAGCTAATGCTATTAGATAATTATTATTTCATTTCATTTTGTATTAAAATTGCTCCATAATAACCAACATCAAATTACCAATAGATAAACACTAAATTCTCAGTAAAATGTAACTTTCTTGCTAACTTCATGTACAACACTAATATTACGAAAATCATGCAATATCACTGTCCACTTTATGTAATGTAAATTGTTATCACAATATTAGGGAGCTAGTTACAATAACATTTCTACATAGCAATATAACCTGTGCATTTAAGCATAGTGTATGAATAAAAATGTATACAAATAAAGTTTTAATTAATGCTGCCTGTTGGGTATAAATTTCCAACCTTTCGAGCTCCTAGGACCCATAAAGAAACAGCCTCCTTTGCACTTAGAAGTACTTGTGACTTTGCTGTTCGGTCTGCTGTGAATGCCGTATCCTGGAATGCACTACATGTTAAAGCCAAATATGTTAATTGCAACTACATGCTGACTACTCAATCCATGAGTATGAAGTGGTTAAATTTAGTCCACAATGAATATCAAAGATTTCACTCGTTCTCACAATTTTCAAAATGGGTAGTACAAATTAGGTGTTGGTGGTCAAACAGACTTATTTTGTAGCAGACTGCATATTAAAAAGGTCCGTCTCAAATTTAAATTGTTAGCTAGGAGCTAGTTCCAGGTTATGTGGGGAGCAGGGGTTTTAAAGGATTTATTAAACAAGTCTTACCCTGACATTCTCGAGCTCGGTTTGTGTGATTTGTAACTGTTCAAGTAATTCTTCAACCGATACTCGGCTTAGCTGGGCTCTAGCTTGCTCACTGTCCCCCTCCTGTAACATCATTAAGTAAATATCACAAAAGAGATCAGCTTGTAGGATATTGTTTTAAATACTAACAAGAACTATACTCATTAGCAATGACCCTTATTTGCCTCACACAAAATCACTTATGCCTTATGCGCACACTTGAATATACATGGGGTTTTAGAATTGACGTATGTTGTTTGTTCACATCATCTATTACAACACATCAGTAAGAACCATATCCAATTGGTAGTGTTCAATAATATTTGACTCAGTTACTAAAAGTTGAAAACAAAACCATAACCCAATTAAATTTCATTTGTATGAAGTTGTTTCATAATAATTGCAATGCAATGTTAAAAATCATAAAATAACATTTTATTTTTTCGCCAAACAAGACAAAAAATAGATTTTTTTACATATATCTTCCTTAGACAAACTTTAAATTTCAATTCAATTATGGTTAAATTTAATTATTTCTTTTTAACATTTTCTTGTTATGCATATAATAGGAATGATATTTTCCTCAAAGATTCTATTACTGCATAATTTATATTTTTATATAGGTCAAATATATAAATGTTTTTAACTGAAGTTACACAATATTTAAATTAACAACTGCTATTATTAACAATAATAAAAAGTGTCAGAATCTAAATTATTAAAAGCATAAAAAAATGTAAGATTACCATTGCTAATTCAAATATCTGCCTAAACTAAACTAAATTTATACTGCATTATAAGAATAAATATAAGGATTAAAATACTTTGAATCACATTAGAATATATTTTTTACTCATTAAACTTATGTTATGATTCCATTAACTTCACAGAACCTATCTTGATTTGATACAAAAAATGTACATACCTTTCCTAATTCAAATCTTGCTGCTTCAACTCCTTTGTTATACATCTGAAGATACATGGCCCGATGCCTGCCGTCTTCATCTTGTAACTGCTTACTTGCTTCCTCTAACTGTTTCTCCAACATGTGAATTCTTTCCTTAGCCTGTTCATAGTTAGGCAGCAGTTCACAATACCGTGTATTTACATCAGCTAGCTTCTGTAATAAAGCTTCAACTTTGTCATTATGCGCCTTTTTCATTTCTTGAGTCTCACCTACATTAGCTCTCATAACGTCTTCTATTTTCTTTTCATAATATGCAATCAAATTACGACGTTCCAAGTCACTATCTGTTACTTCCGTCATGCAGGATGCATCATGAGAGAGCATTAGCACCGATTCTTTTGAGTGTAAGGATGAGTTTGTGAGATCATCAAAGTGTCCCGAGTCTGTGAATGAGCCTTGCATTTCATTGCGATTTCGTGTTGGTGTGTCTTTGAATAGAGGGCTGTCCGTGACATCAAATGCTCTGCATGCCTCTTTGCACTTAAGACTCTCCTCATCAATAGATGTCTCTTCATTATTTTCTCGTATGGTAACCACCTCACTAGAGTTGGACTTCTCATCAGGAGAAAATATTGATGCCTTATATAAACGAAGCTCAACTACTTCCTTTGTCAAATGAAATATTTCACTGTCCTTCTTTTCCAAATCTTTCTTAGCCTGACTAAGAAGACTTTTGAGGCGACGGATTTGCTTCTGAGCTCGCTGGGTTGGTGTGAGGTATTCTTCACCTGATAGTCCTGCATGAGAGGAGCAGTGAAGGACATAGCGCATTGACCTGCCACTAAATGTAGTACCATTAAATGGTGCGTAGCCTGCATCTATTGAAGCTGCTGTAGCTGCACTGCCATAACTATGGAGAGATTCGTCATCTGGCAGATCCTCAGGAGAGCCCGGAGGGGTATGCGCAGAGTCAGTCATACTAAATTTCCTGTTCATATAAGGGCTTTCTGGTGACTTCAAGCAGGATTTTTTGGGTTTGAGTTGACTATTTGAGTTAAATGACTGTAAATAAGCAAATAAATATTTGTAATCTTTACTCACTACACGAACAGAATAAATATTTTTGGCAACAAGTCCCAATTCAAAACAAATTCTGCGACACATAATATCTTTATGTGTATAGCACTCCATATGGTAGTTAAAAATAGAAAACAAAGAACGGGGTTTACTTAGCCTATAATATAAAACATAAGCTATTGAACTGTCAACTCAACTACAATATTTTGCCAAGCTTATCAGATATAACTTACATGGCTTCGAGGGCGATGGCTTGGCTCCGGTAAACGGGAGCCATCGCTTCGTGCCTTTTGATTTGTATTTTCCGTGATTATAGGAATTAATTTTCTAGTAGATAAAGGCGACCGCTGCACCATTTTTTCACCGCGCAAGCGCAGTGAAGACGAGCGTCGGAAATTACCGATGACATTTCCCGCGCAGCAGTGCTCATCGTGAAATTCCGCTATTTTTCTATTACTATTTCTGTTCATTTTCTTTACTTTTTTTCATGGACGTAGTGTGCTGAAATATTAAACAGCTGGCAATTTACTCGTTGCTAATGTCGCTATTACAAATCGAAATATGGAACAAAACAAAACAAACATTCACAGATAAGTAAGATACATTTAGTAATTAAATTACCTATGAAGTATGAACTTTCGTCTATGGTATATCGATAAAAAATAATTATGGATTAATTTTTTTGTATAACTTGAGACACAACTTGTTTTCTCAAATAATCTTTTTTACCGTTGTACATTTATCGTTAAAATTATTGAAACCTTTTTTTATAGCATCAAGTTAGTAAGTAAGTGCCTACTATCAAGCAAATGAGCTACCTTATGGTCTTATGGTAAGTGGATTTTGTCATCCATGGACGACAACGCCATGGACGACGCGTTGCCGGCCGAAGAGAATGCGGGTGACACGCATTATCAAATTATTTTATCAAAATAGATCATTATTATTATCAATATTATCAATGAAATCTTTGATATAACTATTATGAAATATTTTTTTTTAAATAAATTATGCTAACAGGCAAAATTCCTCAATGAACCTGCATGCATATTTATGGGGCTTTGCATTATTCAGAAGTAAAGAGAGAAGTTAATAACATCTACTTACTTGAAACACTCATTTCGGTAAAAAATCAGAACCTATTTTAACTTTGTCAAGCGAATTGTACTTTGCTAGTCAAATCATTGCATCACCTAGGCAGTCAGTGACCTACAATAAAATCGATG
>DWJN01005243.1:0-11644 GCA_018248895.1 Carystus phorcus
TACATTTTTTTAAAGTAATATAATAGTGCCTTTTCATTGGAAGAATTTCTGTCATTCCTGATAAACTTGATTAGTACCTAGAGTATGTATGTAATTCGATTTCATATAATATGTTGTCTGGATCTTTTCTGCTTAACAGGGTCCAATTATATTTCATCAAACCGCTTTCAACGCCACGTACTCCCAACGTTTGTCTGTCTGTCTAGCCTTTTACGATACTACACTAGAATTGAAGTACACACACACACACACACACACACACACACACACACACACACAGTACACACACACACACACACAGTACACACACACACACACAAACACTATAAAATGGAACCATATGTTTAACTTGGTCACCACGCCGGACCGCCGTTGAAGGGTCCTGGATTCGATTCCCAGCGCGGCCGAAATTTAAATAATGAGTTTAAATTTCTGTTCTAGGTCTGGGTGTGTTTGTAATTGTTTTTCTGTTATGTCCATGGCACTCACGGGGTATCCTAGTGTGGGGCTATGAGTGTGTGGTGTTATTTATTTATTAAGAAAGAATTTAACAAGTACTCAAACTGTCACAGCTATGTCAAATAATAGTAAAGCAGTATAATAATGGCATACATATTATTATTACTAGTTCTTACATATTTTACATATAAACGTCTTAACAAATCGTTGTAATACTCGTATACAAGTAAATTGGAAGTGGAAATGCTATACATATTTATGTATGTATGGTAATATTAAAGAATATCCAGTGTGTCTATCACATATTATTATATACTGATATTAGGGTTCCGTAGGACATTTAATAAATATAAAAACCGTATATCTAGTTGTATTTATTGCATCGAATTGATCGTTTGTGTTCCCTTTAGACTTTTTACTGTTAGGTCGTGACCACAATCCATGTAACTGGCCCTAAATATCACGGTATAAAATTGTTTATATCAATTTATTATTTAGTAATTAAATAATTAATAATCATATATTATTATTATTTAGTTTAAAAATGAAAATGTTATTATTTGATTTAATAATTAATTAATTTAGTAATCTCTTAGACAGTTTTGAGACCCAATCACAAATATACAAGTTACACACACATATACAAGGGCATAAATGCAAACGAAACGCCTACGACCAGAGAATAAAAATGTAATCAGTTTTGAATTCATTACTTAAATCACTGTTAAAAAAAATTTTTTTTCAATTAATTTTTTGCTCAATATTTTTTACTGCTACTCCTCTCCTATTCATCTTAGCGTGATGTTATATAGCCTATAGCCTTCCTCCATAAATGGACTATGTTACACTAAAATAATTTTTCAAACCGGTCCAGTAGTTCCTGAGATTAGCCCGTTCAAACATACAAACAAACTCTTTAGCTTTATATTATTAGTATATTATCGTCTGTTTAGCGGACGAATAATTTTATTTTATTCGTTCAGCTAACGAACGACTAGAGGATTCGTTCAATTTTTATAGAATAACAATATAGCTACGAAAATAAACCACACATCCCTTTTTCACCCAAACTACAGAACCTAATAAACCCAACCCGCATATAATTTGGTCATAATTCACAGAAATAACTATGAGTTATCACTGGAAATAGAATAATCTCTTTACCAGGCAAAATCCGTCTCGGACTTATGCCGATATTTTATACATGGAAATTACTTAAGGAAATTGTTATTGCGTAAACGGGCTATTTATATATTAACTACTATTTACTACCAGCTTTGTCTGGAAGGTTTTAAGAGGAGACTTATTAAACTTGAGAAATATATGGATGCATAGATGACAGACACTTCTGTCGTTGAAACAATTTTTTAAAAGAAAACGTATCTAAATTAAAATGTACAAAAAATATTCAATCTATATTGACCCCCAAGCAGTTTAATTATGAGAAAGTATAAATATCAAAGACTCTTCTTGGTTGCTAGGTTTTGCAAGAATTCTTCTGTACAAAGTAAGGAAAAGCGTGGCACGCTGTATAACAACTAAAAATGAGTGAAATTTATGTTTTAAATTTTACTACAGAAGTAGTCACAGGTTAACCTTACAAACGTGTGTTAAAAAGTAATAAAAAAACTCAGTACTTGTTTTACTTTTTAATTTCTACGTGACCCAAATTCAATTATAAAATTAAATAGCTTAATAAAGTTACTGCCTAAGGCAAAGGAGACCATTACTTTCTTCCCGCATTATTCACATAATAACGTCATTAAAAATACAGACCGCATTTGAGGAGCGATAAAAATCCGCGATAACAGTTCATACAAACCGACATTACTTAAAACCTCCTTATGTATAATGTAATAGAGTCCATTATTCAATTAGGCACCGCGCCAAAACCTCCATTGACGTAGAACGCCATAATTTCGAAAAAGGACAACAGTATTATCATACAATTGCTTCGCGTCATAAAAATTGTATGGAGCTAGACTTGGCCACTAGTGATGGGCGTAGGCGCCCGCATTTCATCGCGGCGCTCGTTAATTTTTATCGACTCTGTAAAATTGTGAGCCCGTGTAAATGGATATATTACGAATATTCTGAGTAATGACCTATACTAATAATATAAAGCTGAAGAGTTTGTTTGTTTGATTGTTTGAACGCACTAACCTCAAGAACTACTGGTTTGAAATGAAAATATCTTTCTGTGTTGCATAGTATAGTTACCGAGGAAAGCTATAGACTATATAACATAACGCTATGACCAATATGAGTTGAGCATTGTTGAGAAATGTTGTAAGCACGGGACAAATGTTCCAAGGTATTAAGTTCGCTGAGTCTCCTAGTCGTACTATATAAAACATGATATTTTATATACTATCAAAAATCTTACTGAACCTACGGCGCTATTTAGATTAAAACTGCAAAATTTTTATTTTAAACATAACAGAATATTTGCGTGTTCGATTATTATCTTTCTAGACAAAAAAAATCTATAGGACCAAATTGTGAATATAAACCATGCTTGTTTCCGCACCAAACATCACCAAAAAGTACAACTATTGAGGAGGATTTTAATGACCTACACACGAACAGAATTATATTATAAAGATTCTAATATTTCATTTATACCTAATATAGAAAGATTTTTTCACGTTTTTTTTTAATTAAATCGTTATATAATTATCTTCATCTTTGTTCAATGTACTTTTACACTGTTTAAAACACCACTCATCAAGCAATCTGTTGTACGTTGTCGGTACACGCAGACATTCGTTTATTTTAAACTCGTGACGTTAACCATTAAGTATCGATTGATGCTATTTAATGTTCGTCTATTTACTGCCGAGAATGTTTTAGCAGACTGTTATAGCTTAAGTATTCATTAGTCACATTATTTGATTACACTGGAGAACAGAGAATTTACAACATAGCGGAACGTAGAAAACAATGTAGATATTAATTCAGTGATTCAATTTTGGTATCATTTATGTAAACATAGCAGTAAATTTGTATGTTTGCGTGATCGTTTTCAGGCATAGATTTACCAAAGCGAATTGAGTCGAAAACTGGTTACTAGTAAACGTATAAAACGTGTGTTATTTACCACGTAAACCATTAATGGACTCTTGATTTTGCATATGTTCATCGTCTAAACATTTGTCGGCGGTTGCCACAAAACAAAAGTATATAACTGAAGAATATGAAATTGCTACTGAAATTCAATAATACAGATAAATGAAAGCTTTTAAAAGAGACTGATTACTTCCGACCATATTCGGAGTAGTAACTTTTATGATAGATATTTATCACAGAAGAAATAGGATTACGCAAAGAATGAGCACAAGAATTCAATCAAAAAACAACTTATTAAATACCATCTTAATACGTTACAAAGTACTGTGTTGATCATAACCTATAATGACCACATTAAAAGATATTAAACAAAATTCTTAACGACATTATGATTTGAGAGGTACATCACAAGCGTTTGAATTTACATTATACAAATGATTTAAACCATTTATTTCATATCAATGTTTTCGACTAATTAATACTGGCGACATAATACAACGACACTTTAACGGCATTTTAATAATTCACCTGTCAGCTTCACATCACTATGCGTTTTCCGTCCCAGTAATAAAATACACACCGGTCGCTTCACTAGTCTAAGCAGAATAACGGAAAAAAACTATTTAACGCAAAAAACGTATCGGAGAAATTGACAGCTGTTATTTTATCGCGTTATTTTTATAATAAAAATTATAGCGGTTTATTTACATGCGTGTCGGTACTTTAAAATTTATTATCTGAAACTCAAAGCCCCGAAGTGAATAGTGAAATTTATTGGTATTCAATTATTTGGATTCGGCCTCGCGGCTATTTTTACAACAGATCTCACATTTAATCTACTCCTTGTCTATACTAAAGCTCATAAATACGGTAAAATTCAAACGGTGAACCCGCTTTCAATGCGCTTTGTTTAAACTAAAAGTGTTAAGGATAAAGGTAATTAATAACAGTAGTTCCTCAACAGTTTTATAATCTAAACGAAAAATAAGTAAAGTTTTCAATAAGTTAACTAAAATTTCAATAAAAAAACAAGTTCATAATTAAATGCCCGTGATAATTCAAAGTGTTAAATAAACTAAAGTTTCAAAAAGTGAAGTGAAAAGTGAAATATAAAGTGCTTACACAACGAAGTCCAAATCGAAACTTACAAAACGAAAAAGAAAGAATGGTATCATTTTAAACCGTCTTGTGCCAAATTGGATTTATTACTTAATCCAATTACTAAGAACTAAACTGAGTACTGCAGAACCTAGGGACTTTCGATAGGGTCAGGTCTATCAGGTTAGCTAAGTATTTGGATTCAACTGTAGGAGCTTCTTACGAAAGAATGGTATCGTTTTAAACCGTCTTGTGCCAAATCGGATATAGTTGACCCAAGGTGCGGTAAACAATTGCCCTTCAGAATGGGTTGCAAGCTGTCTCAGCTAGCAGCGTCGGAGTTTGGAAGTGCTGGAGACCCCTTCCATCGTCCGCCACCTCCTGCAGACCCTCGTTCTCCTCTCACCACCAAGCAGCAGTACTGCATGCTCGCTTCTTGGAAAGGCATCTTCAGGCAGATAGAGAAAACTGGAATCATATTGTTTGTCAAGTAAGTCATCAAATTGTATTATGTCATGATAAAGCACACATGGAGACATACACACACACACACACAGAGAGAGAGAGAGAGAGAGAGAGAGAGAGAGAGAGAGAGAGAGAGAGAGAGAGACTCAAACTCCATACACACACACATTTGCACGTAGGTGTTAAGCAACTGTTTATAGTTTTAACATTTCTTGTGTAATCCGTTATTGGCCCGAGATATTATTATTTTTGCACTGGTATGCTATTATTAAGCACATTATGTTTCAGAAAAAAAAGAATGTAAACGCTATTGGATTACCAAATAAATAAATAAATGATGAACGACACAACCCTACCCTCATTCTTCAGAAGGCGGTTAGTCTCTGTGATTCCCTACATTCATACATTCATGAATGGGACAGCAATCAAACTGAGTACTAAGAACTTAGGGACTTTCAATAGGACTGAAGGACTATCAGAGTAGCTAACCTTCTAACATCTCATAATGTAGACTTGGTCGTCAAGAAGGTAGCCAGGCTTTTTGTTCGGAGGGCGATTTTCGTTTGTGGAGAAGTCTTTGTCCGTTAATAATTTTCGTCTGTAAACTATTTTTTAATACGTTATTATTGATCAGTGTCCCATGATCTTGGTATTTGGTCAAGGTCTTCGTTATTGCGTTTGGCGGCATGCCGTGTATTTACACCTGACGATCATCTAAATCTATACTACGCGTTACAGTTTATTTTTTCGCTCGAAGACCGAAAATTCTGAACGAAAAAATAGTTGTCTGTTCTTATAATAGTCTACTGTATTATGGTCTTAAAAATCTGTGGCTTAAAACCTATTTTAGATTATTTAGTAGTGTCACATAAGCTGTTTTTTTGAATTTAGGTATTTGCCTAAAAAAACTAATTTAAACCTCATTATTTCAGTATCCCTTTTAAACATACTTTGAGCAATGACGTTGAGACGTTGTTCTGCAATAATATAACCTAACAGACCCGTCCACGCGTTGCTGTGACTAAGGTTTACATACTCAATTTAGCAGACTTATTCCGCCATCTGTTATAATCTTATGAAACTAATTCTTTAAGATATTAAACAAATAATTTGCAATTACTCAATTTTGACAATTAATTATCTTACATCTGTTAGAATCTTATGGGTCTAATTCCTTGTGAGATATTAAACAAATAATTTTGCGACTATAAATTGAGATGTAACCTATCCTACTCGTTTCTTTTAAGTTGAATCAAACTGGACACGATGTGCAAAATTTGATTAAAATCGGTAAGTAGTTTATGAGTCCATCGCGGCCAAACGCCGTGACATGTACTTTATATATGTATATTAAGTTAATAATAATAATAATAATTCTATCGTAAATACTTTTTGCCTATTGGCTCAGTTTTTCTGTTCTCATATACCGAACAGTTTTTAATTTAGTTCGTTGAAAACAAATCCAATTATGAATTTTCTGATATCTCGAAAATTGACAAAATCCAGTGTTAATTAAGTTTATAATTTATACACTTCTACCTAATTACTATTTTGAAGGCGTTAATTAACTTAAATAACTATATTCGTACTTTGATGTTTTGTTTATTGGAAATTAATGTTCATAAAAAATCTATATAAATCTGTCTATCAAAAAAAAATTCCTACTAACCCGTTTGCCATTTATTTAGCAATGAAAAACGGGCATAAATATGTTTTCTATACAACTAAATGACAAGTGGGGTAATGGTTACCATGCCGCACTGCCATTTAAAGGGTCCTGGGTTCGATTTTCAGCGAGGCAGATATTTCCGCATTGGAGCAGCGTGGTGGAGTATGCTCTAGACCTCTTCAGTGTTGAGGAGAGACCCGTGCTCAGTAGTAGGCCATTAATGGGTTGAAGGCATTATATCATGCTCTAAATTAATCGCACCCGGTACTTAGAAGATAATCATATAGTAGAACTGAAAACCGTTTCCACAACAAAAGGCTAAGATTTCAAACCAACCACAACTTGATTGAAACCGCTTAAACCTCTTGAATCAGATAAAGAATTTAAGCATTTCATTTTACGCGCTGGCCTTATGGAATCCAAAATCCTTAAGATTGTTTATTTATATAAAAAGTAAATGTCCCTGAAGATATTATCTAGCAGCATATAAAAATATTTCATAATATTTATTTCACTGATCACACGGAATACATACAAAAATGTTCATTACACTGTATTAGATATTAAATTACGGCATGTTACGCTGCTTCAACGCTAGAAGGCTACTTAGTTGTCGTTTATGTCAAGGATTTTATTATCTTAAAAATGACGTGGCGTAATGATACGTCACAATCACTTACGCATCTGTGGTATTTCGCTTATCTCTGGCGCGTTTTAATTTGATTAGTGCTAAAATAAAGTTAACAAAAAACGTGATATAATTTTTAATAGCTTCATTTTTTATTATAATTCTACTTCCATTCTTTACTATTATAAATAAATAACGTCACACACTCATAGCCCCACAAAAGGATACCATGTGCCGTGGGTGTCATAGACAACACAGAAATACAATTACACTTCTTTACCATTAAAATAACAGCCTTTTGAAAATAAATAAATTGACTCAAAAACGTATTTAAGTTACAGTATCTACAATCATATCGATACTTGCGAAATAATGTTGGTCCTTCGGAGCCATTAAAACAACTTAAAATAAAAAATACATTTTTCATCATTCTGAACATTTAGACCGTTACACTGAATGTTTTGAATCGAATCCAAATTTAATGTACCTGAACTAATTGGGGCATTTATCAATTTCCTATTCAAATGTTCATAACAGCGCGATATTTCAACTCCGGGTTTTATGTAAGTTTGTATTTAAGGATTTTGCATAAAACAAAGATAGGTAATTTTTCATTTTTTTCTGAGCATTGTAATTTTTCCGTTTATTTTTCAGAAAAATAATAATTTGAAAAGTAATCAAACATTATTTTCCACTGTAAGATTTTTATTGAATAAACTATGTTACTCTAGAAAATTATTAGAAAAACATCTAAAAAAGAACGTATTTTTACCTCTCCTTAAATCTCCATAACTTTTTATGTATGAACGGTGTATAATTGTGCTATCCAGGCTTCATATACAGAAATATTACATAGATACATTTAATCATTTTAGTCGGTAAAGGTTTAAGGTTCAGTTAGGTTAAATTACATTCACTAAACAACTCTTTGAATCTAGTTTTCCTTACCTTCAATATATTTCTCAGAGATCGGTTCTTTAGTGTAAGTTTTGAATTGCAAGCGGATAAATCTCTGAGTTTACGTAACGATGAAGTTCCAACATCGGTACCTGCATACAAACTTTGACTATCTTCCATAAATAACTTCGTCATGACGTCTTCATCACTTATCATAAGGTGGATATACGTCAAGCTTTAATTTATCTAAGGTAAAAAAGACGCTTACTTCATAATAGTAAATAATCCATTTAAACAGGGAAACACAACAGTTCAGAATTTTTTTCCCATCTGTTTATCATGATTTCCCTTATTTTTATTTGAATGTTATCAATATAACGGCGAGTCTCTAGTATCTGTATGTAGTTAAATATTGCGTTGGTAGGCGCACATGTGGTAATTTTTCCGAAATATAAAGAGATAATATATATTATATATTCCACTTCCTTGGTTACAATTAAATCTCCACAGAAAATATCAATCCGATTGAGAGCTTTCATTGATAACGCTACCTTATCCCTTTAATAGAAGAAAATAATGCATAGTGGAATTCTTCCTCTTTTATAGGTTTACAATAAATTTTACAATAAGTCCGCAACGGCGTACATTTTAACTGCAAAGCTGTTTAAACGCATACAATAATACTTATCAAATTAAATATGTTAGTTACGTTATGAAAATAATATTTAAATGTTTAAAGTTGGTATAAATGTAAGCAAATTATACATGCCGAAGTAAAGTGAGGGCGGGTTACTATTTATAAATAAATAATGTATATATATGACTAAAAATATTTTCTAAACGGCAATAGTTCTATCCCCCGATTCGGCTAATTACAATGTTATATCGAAGAGAAAACGTAAATAGTTAGATAATTCGATTAGTCTTTTATGTAAACTTAATATGGCGTATAAATTTATGAGAGCAAATATTTATCTTTTTCAATAAAATGTTAAGTATACCTACCAATGTCAATCAAACCTTTTATAAACGTTAAAGAAAAGTACAAAATTAATCAACTGGCTTATATAACAAACTTTTTGAATTGTTAACCAAACTTTTCTCACCTCAAGAACAATTTAAACGCATAAGCTACTAAACGGTTTTCATTCTAACTTTCAATAGACTTTTGAAATCGTTATTAACAAGGCCAAACTTCTATAGTCGGCTTCAATTTACTCTAACAAAGAGTTTAATATTAATTAAATATACCTATATTAATTCTTAGAACTCTGAGTATTGATAAAACAAAACACAAATTGTAAACATATCCTACCTAATTATTTAGCTATACCAAATTGCATTTATTTTTTCAAAAAATGAATGTTAATGAAAATGTTAAAAAATGAGCGGATAACCTGCTATTTCTGGCACCAACACTAAAGAATATGAAATACTTTTAAAAATTGGTTTATTAACTTTTAATACATTTAAACAAGTGCTTAAAATAATTGGCTGACCAAGTAGACTTTCTTCAGCAATGTTATGGGTTCTCTAACAAATAATTCTTGAAAGTGCAAGCGTATATTTCATTCAAAAAGTTATACCTAACAGGTATTGGCGAAAAACATCGTGACACTTAAATTATATGTATATAACACAAGACACCTGCGCATATACCAGTGAAGTAACGGACTGATTTATGCCTAACCAACGTTCCCTTGACCTATAAACCCGAGACATGTCAACTTGAGTAAAGCATCCAATCTAAATTCATTATAAACAATTGCTAGGAGCATGTCACACGAGACATGAGACAGCGAAATGCTTGTAAACAAACATCTTCCTCGCACCCTTAAGACCCATTTATTCTAAGGCGAAGAAACTTTCAAGAGAAAAGAATAGGAACAAAAACTTAAAGGAATTGCCTTCCCTATTGAGCACTTATTCGGAGGCTATATATTTGGGACGGGTGTAACAAAATACCAGAATAGCTATTCCTCGAATTGTGTCAAATAAAAAATTACGTTATACATATAATCTCACACTAGAATTTCCTGTATTGTGGTTTAATATGGACACACAAAGACACACACCCAGACCGAGTAAGTTCATCGATTAAATCTCTGTCTCACTGGGAATTTAACCCAGGACATTCTGAATGTTGATCGCGCATGGTAACCATAATGCCAATAAGTATTCAAAATGAACGAACACGTAACATAATTAAAAATTAAATATGACGTTAATAACACAACTCAAGGTTTTATATATAAACATAGACTAAACAAACGCTCACACTCATAAGAAAGACGTGAAAGACGTAGGTTTAAACGTAACGTCCACTAACGTCTTTTTGACTTACGTTTATTTATGGAACTAATTTGATAAAGTCCGTGACCAATAGTCAGTGGTGCTAGAAACGTGCGTCACTGATTTATTATGAAAAAAATGTAAGGAATACTTATTCACGTTAAGAAAAAACGTCTAATGTTACACACAGTCCATTTATTATACACGGGGTCATTAACCGTTTGACGTTTTAGCTGACCGATCCCGAGGGAACCTTGCGATAACCGAAAGGTGTGGACCGGCCACGCTTTTGAGTTCTTGATAGATTGAAAGCCTTTGTACGTTCCTTTCCATTGCTGTTTATGGTCATGTTTACTGCAATTCATACCTGTATATATGTATGTATCACTATATGTATTAACACTCTTATATAACGATGATATCGTTGTCGCGAAGCTTAAATCGTAGCGTCGTAGATGATTTCGTGCAATGTGACACGAAATTTATTGAAATTACATATTATTTATTGATGGTTTTATACCAGGAAAGATAGGATAGCTTACATCTCAATTTATGGTCGCAATATTATTTTATTGGAAATGATATCTTTAATATCTTACAAAGCATTGGTTCCTTAAGATGCTAACAGATGGCGGTATAAGATAATTAGTCTGCAAAAGTGAGTATGTAAACCTTAGTCACAGCAACGCGTGGCCGGGTCTGCTAGTGTATTAAATATTATACATATATGCGTGTGTGAATTTTTGTTTATTCGTTAAGTCTTCTTACAAGTGAAAGGAAAAACCTTAAAAAATGATATGTTCGGAATAACTAATACAAATTCCTTTGCGTCTTTTAAAAAAAAAAACTTCCCGCGCTTTTGGCTTGAGTTGCGCGCCGCGACAAAGTGGTCGATTGAATAGAAAGAAAACAAACGGAGGTTCGTGTGACGCGGTGAAATATTTTTAATTCCTGCGTATCGGTCGCATATATATTGTTGTAATTAAAAGCTATTAAATTATTCGCGATTCGTTCGAAGTGTCGAATATATGGTTGTCGGCTGCAGCGGTAACTGGGTGCTGCCTTCC
>DWJN01005244.1:0-11644 GCA_018248895.1 Carystus phorcus
TAGTTCCTGAGATTAGCCCGTTCAAATAATCAAACAAACAAACAAACTCTTCAGCTTTATATATTAGTATAAGATTTCTTCTTATTATTCTTCTATTCTATTTTATTAGATAAGATTTCTTTATAAAAACTCGTTTCTTAACCGTTCCTCAATTCCTTCGTTCATTTTTAAGTTACGAATGAGTGTTCCAAGTATAAAAATCGACTTGGGTGTAAGCAAGTTGCGTAGCCGTGTTTGTGACGTTCATAATTAATCGTCTGATGGGGTTACAAAAGCGCTTATTACTGTCACGTACTTGGATTTAAAATTCAAATGCGTTTAACTCGAAGCTCTATAATGGGCGGTAATTGCTAGAACTGCAATGAATACACTTTTTTTTCACAATTCACGATAATTGCGCTTCGGTGAGTCGACCGCACGCTACGAACACATTACGCGATTTCGTGTAACAGCCGTGTCGACTGCTCGTAATTTCTGTTTCTGATCTATGACTATTTCGATTTTTCACACGCTTATATTAGCCTGACCTGTATATATAGATATGTATCGATGTTTGGTAAAATAGGCAAATCTATATTCTCACATTCAGTGAAGTGACTATTTACGCGATGTATTAAGATAGATATGTGTAGGTGTGTATGTAGATAGATGCAGGTCCAGATAGATCAAAAAATATGCAGAGGAAGCTTTCAAAGTTATTTTCACTCATTTCTGTAAGTTACGTTTTCATAGCGCGTGTAAGAAAAGAAAAGTATGATGGAAGTTGCGATGTATCTCATCATTTATTATTTATATATATTAGTTGTCCTTATTCAATTTTAATATGATTATTACTGGTACTTTTACTCGTATATTTTCCATTTCCTTTCCATTAAGAAATCATCAGTGCATCAGAAAGGGAAATAATAAGGTTTAATATGATGACGGATATACAGACCATAAAACAGATTTTATTCTATTTTGAACTACATTTTTAACCTAAACGCATTTACTGATTAAACATCCAAAGCAACTAAAATAAATAGACGTTTGAATTTGGCCGTGAACATGTGCAAAAACGGACAACAGTTTTCGCTTAGTTAGAATTAAATTGAAACTTTCGAGACGCGCAAAATGGTTTAGGTTTCACGTTACGCAATTAGAACTATCTAGTTATATGCATGAGAGAAGAGGAACCTTCAAATGTGTTTTTTAATTGAACATGTAAAACATTGGAACGACGTTAGTGGTACTGTTATACTGATGTTCAAAATACAGTTTAAAAATGGGTCTTAAATATAGTGAGTTGTGTGTGCATATATGTGTGTATATGTACACACACATACACACACAAACACAAACATATGCACACACACATGTTTGTGTTTGTGTGTGTATATATATGTGTGTGTGTGTGTAGTTAATATGTGTGTGTGAGAGAGAAAAAGAGAGAGTGCTTGTGCATGTGTGTCTGCGTGTATGTGTTTGTGTAGACAGTTTAATGCTGCTCCTGTCCTATTCATCTTAGCGTGATCTTCTATAGCCTATAGCCTTCCTCCATAAATGAACTATCTTACACTTAAATAATTTTTCAAATCGGTCCAGTAGTTCCTGAGATTAGCCCGTTAAAACAAACAAACAAACAGACTCTTCAGCTTTATATGTATATTAATGTAGATATAGATAGATAGCATATTTTGTTCGTATTGGAACGGCCTATAGACCAGAATGCCATGCTAGTTTAATAGGACACTATTCGTTATAGTTCGATATGAGTCGCTGGGCTATGAGCGCTTTATGTTTTTTTTAATTGATTATGAAAAACAGTTAACATGGTATCTTATATCATTCTGCCAAACTGTGAGCCAGTTTGTCGGCAGATGTAAAAGCTTACGTTAAATTTTTTCAAATACAAATGACCAATCAGTTTTTATTAGCAAACATATAATGTATATTTGTTTGAATTGATTTAAAAATGATTTTTAGATATTATAGAGCCCGATTTTGATTTAAAAACCTGATGAACGATGTGTAAACGTGATTGATAATACAAAAGGACCATTTACATTTAAAATACAATGAAAACTTTATATCAACAAGTAGTCGTGCGAATGCAATAATTTGTTGTATTATTGCAAACCGCATCGACCAATTAATAGTCTAATTACGTTATTGTGTTTCGAATCACTGATGTGACGGGTCTGGTATTTCAGTTATTGCAAATACAGATGACCTTTTGATGACACGGCTTTCCAATTGTCTTGTAACATGACACGTTCTACAAACCCGTACTGGAGTATGCTCTATGCCTCCTCAGTAATCTTAATGTATATAAATTACGTGTCACGGTGTTTACCCGCGATGGACACCTAAACTACATAACCGATTTTAATCAAATTTTGCACACCGTGTGCAGTTTGATCCAACTTGAAAGGTAAGATAGCTTACATCTCAATTTATAGTCGCAATATTATTTTATTGCAAATTAGTCGTTTAATATCATACAAAGGATTACTTCCATGAGATTCTAAGAGGTGGCGATGTAAGGTAATTAGTCGGTTAAATTTAGTATGTAAACCTTAGTCACAGCAACGCGTGGCCGAGTCTGCTAGTTTATTTATATATTTGTTTAATAGGTCTGCCAACGATTGTTACACAGTTCTTACATGTACATACAACATTTAAAGTACTACGCTATGTGCACAACCAATAACAAGCAAACATAACATGCAAAATTTAATTTATAATAAATGTAAATAGTACTCTGGGTAATGTAAACTACATTATGAAGTTAGATGACCAGCTACAATCTACACAAATATTATAAAGAGGAAAGCTTTGTTTGTTTGTAATGAATAGGGTCAAAAACTACTGGGCAGATTTTAAAAATTCTTTCACTATTCGAAAGCTACATTATCCACGAGTAACGTAGGTTATATTTTATTTTGGAAAAAAATAGGATTCCATGAATAATTGTAGTACAATATTAAAGCACTATTTATATTTTAACGTTCGTCAAACAGTGCAGGGAAAAAGCCTTACAGCATTAAGGTTCGATAAGCATTGAAGTACAGAGACGCACAAAACAAGTGTTTTTATCTTAGAAAACTCTTCGTAAATAACGGCTCGTATTTTACACCCTTCGAGTCCTTATTTGAATCCCCTGAGGGATCATTCTGCTAGTCTGAAAAAAGTTTGTACGCGTCTGTACTTTGCAATATGGAAACAACAAGGCACTATTTTGTATGCAAATCTACTTCAATTGAAATAAGGCAACTTACCTGGAGTCTTGAAGCCAGAGATCTCTTGTGTCGATCGGAGGAAGTTCAGTTTCGGTTGACGCTGCTGAATGTTGAGGAGTTCCGCCTCTCGGACCGAGAAATCTTCGCCAGGTGCAACGACGTTCTGATAAATGGGATAGGAAATTAATGACGGTTAGATGGATTGGATTCAACCCATTAATGGCCTAGTATAGGCACGGGTCTCTCCTCTTTACTGAGGTAGCCTAATATATTCCATCAAACTGCTCCAGTGCGGATTGGTGGAGGGGTTAGTGGCCAACCCAAGTATATATGCCGCCTCAAGGGTTCTTATGATAACAGTCGGGACCGACGGCTTAATGTGTCCTCCGAAGCACAGAAACCCTCTAGAAATTTTTGCCACTAACAGTTACTCATCCAGGTATCGCAGATATTTAGACGCGGACACTTAAATATTTTTAGGTAAATTAGGTTTGACAGACCTAAATTCCCGAATTAGGTATATGTGCCCTAGAATTTTCACAAAGTGGATTTTTAAATTGGCGCTGGGCTTGATAAAGGAAAATGTAGTTTAGAATTCTGCCGACGACCTCAGTGCAAATTCTGTACAACGAGTTTTTGTATAAAGTTTTTGTAAATTGACTTTGGGTTTCATGAAATAAATATATTCTAGAATTCTTCATAATGCTCTCGAAAGCGGATGAGGTCTGTCGATAGTGACTTCATAATTCTAAGAGCTTTTCCCTTAGTGCAGTATCAAATAAATATGAAGCCTGATGTAATAAAAAAGGTTACAACTTTTTTTAACTTCCAATGTTTCTTTCTTCTGGTTAATCATTATGACTGAATTTTATAGCAGTTATCCTCAAGCGATTGAGCTGAAATTTTGCACACATGTTTAGTTTGTATGATAATTCATGATTAGTTACGTGATCGATTCAAATGGCTGAGCGTCTAAGATGGCTGACCAGTTATTTTTCAAGCATTTGCATAAGATTAGGTTCCAGATAGGAAGAAGTGGGCGAGCATCCGCTGGATTCAAAAGACCCAGGACTGAACATGGTGTTAATTAAGTGAGATCTATTCCAGCAATGGCCGCTCAAAGGTTGATGTTTTATGGATGATGATGGTTATCAAGTATTTGTTAAGAATACGAAAAACTGTCAATTACTGTAAATGTGCCTTCAAAAAGCATAAAATAATTTAATAAGGGAACTATTAGCATATGTGGTTTTGGTCTAGATCAATAAAATAAACTGGCACTGAAGAAGAATTACCAAAATCAGTACACCCAGTAACAAGTTATGAGCTAAGACACTTAAAAAATACAATACAAAAATACAATACGAATTGGGAACCTCCTCCTTTTTTGGAGTCGGTTAAAAATAAAATGACGTCATTCTAACGTCATACAGCGGACTCTCTATGGAGGCCTATGTTATTTATGCCCCCTATGTATATTGAAAGAATTGAATTCTAAAGATTTGTTATTAATGATTTTTTTACTATTACTCTATTTACCGATTATTGGTTAAATATTTAAAAAGATTATCGTGTGCAATTACCTTCTTTAAACTATCCAAAACAACAAGTTATTTTGTTTTATTTACGAAAGTAATTAGTGTCACAATGGGGCGGTTCTATCAAGTGATTAAGTCTGTTAATATTGATTTGGAAGGGAAATTACGGACTTATGTCTTCCACTTCGAACACGCACCTCGACTACTCCAAATATGTCCCCAGTGCCAGGTCGCGATGTCGGATGTTATTTTTTACTATGTACTTAAATACTATCCTATAGTTTGATATTCAAGGTCATCTTTAGCGAATTTCTGGCAATAGTCATACCTATCTATCTATATCTACACATACATAAAGCTGAAGAGTTTGTTTGTTTGTTTGAACAGGCTAATCCCAGGAACTACTGGACCGATTTGAAAATTTTTTTTAGTGTAAGATAGTTTATTTATGGAGGAAGGCTATATATGTAACATCACGATAAGAGGAATAGGGAAAGGAATACACTTCTAATCTATTTATTTTTATAGACTAATAAATAGCTGTCAATAAAAAAAAAACAAAGATTGATTGACAAATAGAGAAGAAAATGATTGTGAAGTATTTTACTTTACTGTTTATTTAAAGTTGGTTTTACGTTACTTACGAGGGTAATAGAGTTGAATAAAAGAAAATATGTTTACCTACTGAAACGTAATAAAATCATAATTCGTTAATAAAAATGTCGAATACTGTATTAATAAAACCAATACCGTGATTTAGTGTTTTATTTTATTGTAGAAAATCGTACTGAATGTAGGGGTTTAAGTACTTATTGTAGCTGACTTACGTCATTATTTTGTAGAGCCCTAAAATATGATACTCCGAATAGACCGAATTTTAGGCCAGAGCTATAAATAAAAACAGCTTCGCGTCATCAAAGTTCAGACAAATATTACGGATGTCGAAACCCTTTTAGACAGAGACGACATTCGTTGACATGTCAAACATAGATGCTTTTAAGGGATTAGTATTGGATGAGTGTCTAATATATACTATGAAACTCTTGAAGTGGGTGGGAATATTGATTCCTGGGGTGTACAGTGAGCTCGGTTAATGGCTCCTAACGGTGACGTAGCAATGACGTCACTTGCTTTTAATCTTAGATAGTGAGTGCTGAAATTGTAATAGATGGTGTGAGGTCTAGGGGCATATTTTTTATCACATCTTGAGACAGGGACTGAAGTTTCTCGAAGTTAAATCTGTCGAGTTTCTAGTTTTTTTTTATGTAACTAGCCGACAAATGTTACGTGATGGTAACACACTATAACCATCACGGTAAAGAAATAAGTATCATGATTTATGGGAATTTAATATATCACTTGTTAATATTTCTGAGCAAGTTTAATCTGCACTTCAGTTTGAGTACCTCGGTTTGAATGACGTATTAATAGATGGCACTGTTCGAGTCGAAGATATGATTGTCGGAAAGAGCTAACGGACGGTGAAGTCAATTGACATCGAGAGTTGAAACTGGACGGTCGTCTCCGGTTTTGTTGCTGTAATTCGGCTGTTTAAATCATGTATTTTTACTGTCAGTGTTATTAGTTACTTTGTAAGAATTATTTTAGGGTACACATAAAAAAGGAATGCTAATTAGGTGATTTTTAGAGAAGAATATCTAATAGTCAATAATGTCAATAGACTTAATTAACAATCTAGTCATTTTTCTAAGCGTAGGAAGAGAAAGCTAAGGGTATGAAGCGAAATCAGTTGTAATATTGAATGTTTTAAAAATGAATTATTAAGCTACAAATAAAAACGTTTGGTTGAATTACGCCGTGTAATGAAAGGGCTAGACGTTTAATAATACGGCTATTTGAAGTAGTAACTGGTGATATATACTCGACATATTTGTTTTTAACAGTTTCTTAGAAACACGGTCTGTTTCGTTGATTTAGTTCTTTCCTTAAACAATAGCCTTTTGTACTTGCTTTTGTAAGACATTTTTGACCTTCACGTACATTGTTCCGAAGTTCCAAGCTATAGTTAGTCTTTGTAGATCTATATTTTTTGATCAAAACTTGCAAGGGTTTTCGGACATTCAAACTATTTGACATTAATGATGTTTTTAATGTCAACAGTGCCTAACTTATGTTTGTCAAGCATAGACAGTTACAAAGGGAGAAGAAAAATTAGCCATTTCTCAAAGAAAAACTGAAAGGAGAAATCAATTTTTTGATTTAATAAAGGAGAGTATTTATTATAATGGAGTTAAGACGGTCGTATTGAAAGAATAGACAATAAAAAGTAGACCAAATGAGTAATAGTATGGGCCCCAAAATCCAAGAAAAGAAAACAGGGACGGCCGAAAGCTATGTAGATGGCGGGATATTTTTAGAAACTGGTGTGGACCAAATTGGTCTCGACTGACATTAGACAGAAGCAAATTCAACAAGCTAAGGGCTGCTAAGGTGACTTCTACGATCACAATACAGACATGATAAATAAAAAAATGTATAAACATTCATACCAATACGCAGATCGTGGTAGAAATAAATCATTTATTTTTATTCATTTACATGGATCATGGTCACGAATCCCATCATAGTACACGTTTACATTTCAATAAATTTTATCACCGTGACAAAATTAAAACCACGATTTGTTTTTCATATTAAAGTGCTGAAGTAAATGATATGAAAATCGATAGAGTACGTTAAAAAATATACACGACTACTTAATGCAGAAGATGTTGGCTAACACACTTGATTTATGAATTTCTATCATGTTCATCTTTTTAAGGACTCTCATTCTCTTCTCGACTCGAATCTCTCTCCATTAATACTTGACTGAAATCGATATAATCTTCGATGGTAAAACGTAGAAGAATATAAGATGCCAAGTATCATATCTGTTCAATGGTTTAAGCGTGACACTTGCACATACAAAGACGATATGACTATCGATCGTTAGTAAAGCCTACGTAAACTAAATTTTGAAATTTTCAGTTTGACCCTGTTACAATTTTATTAATAGTATAGATGAAATAGTGGCAATGTAAAGTATACCTTTCCTTTCCTTTCCTTTGATTCGACCTAAATACGTCCCGTACATCGTGAATGTGTCAATAGACACTTAATCCTCTTCAGTCAGCATTCATCCCTACTCCAATTGATTTAACACGTAAAGAGATTAACGGACCTCATCCCTCATCAACCACAAGTCAACTTCATAAATCTCTATGAGTTTAAAACCTTTGGAAAAGTAAATAAGAGTAACTTTGGTAAAATTGCTCGTGCGTTCTAATTTCATTAAACTGAAGACGTGTCAGTGATGCCGCAAATAAATTTAAAGATGTAATGAAAGGCAATATGACAATTGTAGGGTGAAACTTTGGAAAATCGTTAAGTAAGCAATACTTTCTATACCTCCCTCATTCGTAACAACATAACATATAAAGACACGGTTCTAATCAAGTAAGTTTAAAAGTAAGTAGTCCTCTCACTTTAGCTTATGGAAATACAAACGAAAGATGTTAAATTTATTACAAGCTTCTTGCAATGCATGTATAATATTCATTTCAGGTGTAAGAAAAATGTTGCTTGCGATCGAAGTTATAAAAAAGGATTTTGTTAGATTGCGTTTTGTTCGTCCACGAATACCCGGTAAAGGAATCAGTTACATATTAAAAAACATTTAGAGCGTTGTAAATCCTTCTTCCTAATCCGATGATCACGAATGCGTGAATTCAAATTCAGGGAGCGTTAAAGTAAATTATATTTCAGCTTTGAGACATTACGTATAGTCGCTCCGCTGACTTAGAAACGTTATCATACCCGTACCTCGCGAAATGGGATAAGCATCTAATACCATTTTCATTAATAATTCCTTTATAACTAGAAATGAATTGCCGTTTCAGAATTTCATTTCATGCGTAGGCATTATATAATGAGATTTTCTAAGAAATTTCAAATTTTGGGATATAATTTGATTAATCCAGTTATTTGATAAAGTCGTCTAGATATTACACTGAAAATTGCAGTTGATTGAAGTCCGTAACTCGATTTAAATTACAGTTTTTGTCCTTGGAATTTCAATATGCGATTGTTATGTGAAATTAATTTTTCGTCGCTCCGCTTTTGTGAAATTTCATTTTTGAATAAAAAATTATTTCTCCTTTAAATTTTTTATTAGGAGTCAGGAGACGAGGTACTACGTGATATGTAGTAATCACACTTATTTTATTATGTTTTAATGCAAGTAAAATATTTCATTTAATGTAGGTCGGATCTCATTGATTCTTCAGTTCAAGCTACCCTCTTCCATTTCTCGTCCAAATGGATAGAGTATGGATAAGTTCTTCGTTTTTGTTAATGTACTGAACTGTGGGTAATGTACGAATTTTACACTTCACCTTGTATATGATTATAATAAAGTTTTAGAATGGTCGTTGTAAAGTCGTCACCATTGAAAGTTTTATCACATGCTTCGGTTACGTCAGTCAAGTTACATTATGTATGTCCTCTTACTTATTTATAGCTCTCTTTAGGAAAGTTAAAATCTACTTAAAAGAATCGATGAAAAGTTTATTATGACAACTTATTACAAATATTACATAGGAATTCTGACCCATAAAGTAGATAAGCTTGTATTATAGGGGCTGAATTCCCTAACATAACTTGGGAAAACCCAAGTAAAAATACACACAAGCTGAGAATAAGAAATTTTGAGGTGAGATTTATAATGTATGTTGTATCTGTGTGAGTTTCTGTGTGTGCGTAAAAGTATTTAGTACTAGAAGTAACAATTTTAATAACAATATACCGAATTTATTATTGATAAAGAGTACGGCTGCACATAAAAGCATATTTTACTTATACTTTAAATATCATATAAAAACACGACTTTTATATTTAGATGATTATTAAAAAAAAATCTTTTTTGTTTACTACACGAATATTACCCAGATTACTGGCCACTATATATTCAACTTCCTACAATTACAATAGACAACATTATTGTCATCTATAACACACCTCCTTGGATCTCCTGTACTCCTGTGATCACTTATTAGCCTATAAATATACTCCAGATATTTAGAAATTAACCTAAAACATTAACAGATTCAAATAGAAAGCTTTCTTATATTATGCTATCATAACGTTTTTTGTTACAGCAATCCCATCAAAAACAAGCAAATATACATACCGTCGTTATAAAAATTATTATTATCTTGCGTTTACACATACCAAAAGAAATAAATCTCCAAATATTTTCTAAGTCCAATAAAGCTTAGGACCTTAATCCATCGAGCCGTTTTGGTGAAACGACCTGTCTTAATGGAGAGTGCTAAAATGTAATTTTTGACGTATTTTAATGGAAAACTGTCGGTATTTTAATGGTACTATTAATAATCATTAGAGAAGCAGATAGGATATTAAAAGAAAGAAAAGTCTTAGATTTAAGTGTTGGAGGATTCATGTTAGATAAGATATATATCGTATTTGATGTTTATACTACAAAGTACCAATTTATATGTTACCAAGTAATATGATTGAATAATTGAATGACAGATATCTTGGCATTGCTAGGCAAATTATTGGGACCCAAAGTGATAATCTGGCTAATCGATTATTTGATCACTGGATGACAAGATAAACATTACAAACAACATACCTTGGAGAGAATACGACAAGTTAAGAAAATTGTTTTTAACATGAGAACTACTATATTAACCTTTTTAGTAAAGAGTTCTATAAGGTAACGAAGAAGATAATCGAGAATTTTATAATTTTGACGATGTAAATGTGTTTTTTCTTACTACATTTTGTTGTGTTGTGGAATAAGGAAAATATTAAAAGCTTTTAAAAATATTTTACCTACTAACACCGAGCTTTTTCGCTGCAACTTAGTATTTTTATTTTTAACTATCGACCTGTCCCGGCTTCGCACGGGTGCAATGCTGATACTAAATACACTACAGAAAATCTGTGAGTGTATTATACATATAAACCTTAGTCTTCAATCACTCTATGTATTAAAAAAACCGCATCAGAATCCGTTGCGTAGTTTTAAAGATTTAAACATACATAGGGATATGGGGAGAGAAAAGCATCTGTTGGCTATAGACGTGAAAGTCTCAGTACGTTCCAAAATATAAATAATCAAAATCGCTTGAAATTTCCTCACGTAATTGTTCGAAAATTAAGTAAATACTTTTCAATGAAAATATTATCGTTTACAAAAAATTTAAGTCAACTTTATTGAAACATTTAGAACTTGTATATGAGACAGAATACTTTCAACATATACCTAAAAGATATATGTAAGTATACGTAGGTATATTCTGTTAAGAAATTGCCAACGTATTACGACAATTCGTTTCAAAGAGTTCTTATAGGTGCTCGTAGCGTTTAAACGTGTTTTTGCGTGCCATACCGGTGTAAATGATCCGAGAAATTCTTCCGAGTATTCGGTTGTGCAAACATAAATGTGGGTGATATTGTGTACTCGGAGTAATCACCACTACCTCGAATTGTTAGGTTTTTATGTAACCTGCCAATAAAGGAACACATTAGCCACGTGATGGAAAGTTGTCATCGTCGTCAAAAGATAAGTAGCAAAACTAAAGGCATCACTGATGAATGCCAGTCATGAAAAATGAGTTTTTATATTATAGGTTACATATTATAGGTTCCCATCTGATGATATGTGGTTTTAGTTAGTAAAGCGCAACATCTCAGTAATGCCTATTCACACTTGACTTGAAAACGTTGTAATTGGTTAAGAACATTGTCACAGTCAAGTTGTTTCACCGCCAGTTTCTGAAAGGCGTGTCAAAATTTCGTTCATATAATACGCATATTAACGTGAAAGTTCTATGAAGTCAATTCGAGTTTCTGAAA